>JACVTC010000051.1:0-105000 GCA_016946835.1 Neocallimastix lanati (nom. inval.) | reverse complement strand
TACCATTATCACATTTAATATTAACATCAGCACTATGTTTTATTAAGTAATTAACGATATCTCTGAATTCATTTTCATATGCTGCAATTAATGCTGTATCTCCGTAGGTTCCCCTTTCATTAAGCATTGCATGATGCTCTGTTAAATATTCAACGACTTCTTTTTTCCCCTTTCTACATGCTATAACCAATGGTGTATTATTATCGATGTCTTTATCATTAATATTGGAAGAATTCTCAATTAAATATTTTGTAATTTCAAGATTTCCTAATTCACTTGCATACATTAATGCTGTATATTTATTGTTATTGGCTAGATTAACGTTTGCTTTTTGTTTTACTAAAAAATCTATGGCTTTCAAATTTTCCTTTTGACATGATATCATGAGCGCTGTATCACCTGTTTTATCATCCTTTTCATCAACATTGGAACCTTTATTAACAGCAAATTTTATTAAGTCAAGTTGATTTCCTTTACAAATTAAGGGTAATACATTATTTTTACTAAAATAATTTGTAATAAAATCAATATTTAAACTATAAAAATATTTCACTATTTCATAATTATTGATCGTAATAGTATACGCAAATAATTCATCATTGATATGACTTTCATTTAAAAATTTTCTTTTTGAATTCATTATTAGCTCATTAATTTCTTTATCACTTTTTTTTTGTTTTGCTCTTGAAAGATGGATGAAGTTTGATATTAAATCCTTATTTGTTTTAGAATTTATATATTTAATATAATTTTGTATTAGATATAATTTTTCATTTTTAATTAATTCTTTAAGAAAAAAAAATTCTTTATGTTTAAGAGGATCATTATAGAGAGTTTTAATATTATGATTCATTAAAAAAATTAGCATATTTGAGCAGAGCTTTTCTTTTGATAATAAATAAAATAAAGCATTTTCACCATTACTATTACAAAAATTTATATCAGATCCTGAATTTAATAGAAATTCAGCTATATTAAATTTATTATACTCTAACGCAATGAAAAACGGGATTTCACCAGTATCAGTTTCATAATTTAAATTAGTATAAAATCGTTTAACGATTAATTCAATAATTGAAAAGGAAATATTGTTTTTTATACAATATATTAGTATATCAAAATTTGGTTTATTAATATATCCAAGATTTATACCAATATTTTTATTGAAATAACTATGAATTTTAAAATAATCATTTGTATTAATTGTATCTTTTATTATTTCCATTTAGTATTAAATTTTTATTAAAATATATATAATATAAATAATATATATCTATTTAATGCGATTTAAATATATACAATAAAATATATCATTAAATATCTTATAATATATTATGAAAGAATATATTTAAAATAAATTAAAAAAAATTAGTTTCATATATAAGAAGAATTAATTTATTTAAAAAAATTTTTTATAAAGTTATTTATAGAAAATATTTTTATTTTTTTATAAATAATATAAAATATATAAGGTTCATTAATTTATATAAAAATAACATAAATCACTATTAGACATAATTATTTATATTTTTTATTTGTATTATTAGTTATTAATAATATTTCTAAATTTTTTTTTCTAATTACTATTATATAATTATTTAATTTATATATATATATATAAAAGAAAAATTAGTTATATTATCATATTTGATTTCTTTTACTTTTATTAATATAAATATTAAAATGATCAAATTATTGAATATATTTAATAAATATTATTAGTTTTATATAACAATATATGCAATAAATATAATATATATAATATTATATATAAATATTTTTATACTCTAATAAAAATTTACTATTAAAATAGAAAAAAAATTAAATTAGTTTTAAGATTGGGCACGTTATTGAAATAAAATTATAAAATTTAAGTTTATTTCAAAAAAAAAAAATTACATTTCATATAAAGTAATAATAATAATAATAATAATAATAATAATAATAATAATAATAATAATAATAATAATAATAATAATAATAATAATAATAATAATAATAATAATAATAATAATAATAATAATAATAATAATAATAATAATAATAATAATAATAATAATAATAATAATAATAATAATAATAATAATAATAATAATAATAATAATAATAATAATAATAGTAATAATAATAATAATAATAATAATAATAATAATAATAATAATAAAAATAATAATAATAATAATAAAAATAATAATAATAATAATAATAATAATAATAAAAATTTATAATAAAATTTTTTTATAATCTCTACATTATATTTTATTAGTATGTATTAGTATGTATTAGGTAGTAAAAATTATTAAATTATAATCAAATAAATGAATAGGAATAATTAATAACAAATAACAATTATAAAATAATTAAATAATATTAAAGACATGAATATTAGTTAAAGCAATTATATATATCTCTACTATTTATAATAGAAATAATAGTATTGTATTTATATTAATATTTTAAACGTAAAAAAAATTATAAATTAAAATGAGAGTATTATTTGATCCGTCACGTCAAGAAAAATTATTCTGATCTGAAGGAAAGGCCAGAAAATTTGAAAGAATATGAATATATTAATACCATATATATTTATTCTTAAAATGATTTAAATTAAAAAATTAAAATTGATTGTCAAAATAATTATTATCAAGAATCTCTGTTAGGTGTTCTTGGTAACTATTAATAGTGATTACTTATAGGTCATAAAATGAATAAGTACTTTATGTAGAATTTTTTTTTTATTTATATATATATAAATTCTATGATATTACACCTTATTTTTTTTTTTTTTTTTTTTTTTTAAATTGACATTATATATTATACATGAATTAAGTTATAAGTATCGTAAAAAATTTATTAATACATTAATTATTGATATAAAATTTAAAAACTATCTTATATTTTAAAATATATTTTTTTTCAATAACTTTTTAATTCATATGTTTTGTTAATATTATAAATCATATAATTATAATTTTATATGAATTAAATAAATAAATATATATATATATGGATAATGCTTTTTTTTTTTTTTTTTTTTTTTTTTTTTTTTTTTTTATAATTGAAATAAAAAAATTTGTAGGAAAAAAAAAAAAATTAATTATGTATAATTATTATTAATATATATTTAGTATAATTATAAAACATTTATTACAATATTAACAAATTTTTAAATATTACTGATATAGTTATTCGTTATATTAGTATATATATGAATATATATATATATATATATATATATATATACATTTTTTTTAATTATTTAAGGTATCAGTACTTCTGTCTGGATGTCCGTTAGAATTATTTGTAAATGAAAGATTTTCATTAATGTGTTGACTTTTATTTGAATGAACGGATTCTATAAAAAAATTTTTCTTGCAATATGAAGCATGGTTACTTTTTTTTTTATTTATATCATCATTTTGTTTAGATGAATTTCTTTTTTCCTGATTATTATATTCTTCAGTAAAATCCGCCTGAATTTCTAATTTTTTCCTCAAAAATCCGTTGATATATAGTATTACGTAGTTTGATATTGACATATAACCAAAAATAAATAAATGTATTAGAAAATCTATAATATAATTATTAAATTGTATGAAATTGGTTAAAAATAATAAACAAAAGCCAAAAATATTTGTATAAATTGATATCATGAAGAGTTTAGTTTCATGAATTAAGTACGAAATATTTGATATTAAAAAACTTATATATGATATAATAACAGAGGAAATCAAATTGAATAAGAATAATATAAATAGTAGTAAATAATTACTAAATCCATTCAATTGACAATATCTATAATTCTTTCCTTTGTTGATATTATTTTCAAAAACATCAATATCCGAAATAAAATAAAATAATAAAATTGAAATAGCATTCAAAATAATACTTATAAGAAGATATAATAGTTTATTATTAATAATCCAATTTCCATATTTATTTTTTTTAGGATAATCTTGAACTATTTTAAAGAGTAATGGTATTATATTTAACGAACATCCAATAGAGAGTAATATAATTTTACATTTACACTGTTTGGAAGAAGGCTCTCCATATTCTAGTAATCCCGATAAAAGAATAATAATATTTCCAATAATAATCATTAGCCATAATTCAAAAGTAATAAACTTTAATTCCTCTTTATATTTGTTAGTAAATAAAAATAGTGCTGAAATAGCCATACACAAAGCAATAAGCGAAATAATAATAAAAAAGAAAAAACCTACTAAACTTTCCTTTGGATTTACAGAAATGGAATAGATTTTTAATATATTTTCGATATTATGTAATACTTTATTGATATCTTTATTCCCATAGAGATATTCATATATAATATTTCTATACATTTCTGAATAACGATCATAATTATTTGTTAAGTTGGTTGGTCTTGCAATTGGTTGAAAACTTTTAAAAAATTTACAATCAATGACTTCACAAACCTCTTCATCTTCATATAAATCAAGAATTCCCGAAAATAATCCTCTTTCCATAATAAATTTCTTTTGAATTTCTTTAGAAGTTATATACTGAAACGCTTCAACAGCTGCATCTCTTCTTGTTCCATTAATATAACCACCAATACCAATATTATATCCACCAATTGTTGTTCCCGATAATCCCTCTTTAATTCCAGGTAAAACTGTTTTAGATACAGGATTCGAAGGCATATACCAATATTTCAAAAATATATAATCTTTTCCATTCAATAAATTTTTAGTTAAAGTATCATCAGATTGAAAAATATAATCTATATTGAAATCAATAAAATATATATTTTTTAATTTAATAATTTTTTTTTCTTTTTTCCTTTTTTTAAATTATAATAAAGAAATAAAACTTTCATTTATATATTTTCATATTATTATCATTCTTTTTTAATATTACTATAATAATTCAATTTTTTTGTTTAATATTACTGATATAATATTATTTCATAATATTTACTGACCTGATGAAATGTTATCTTTTATTTTTTTCATCATTTTTAATGCATTGATTGTTTCATTACTAAAAATTTCAGGAAAAGGTGAATAAACCGATTCTCTGCACGAATAAATAAATTCATATAATGAGCATATTCCAAGTTCTTTATCTATGTTTTTAAATATATAAAATAGTATAGTTAATTTAATATTTTATTAATTATTATAATAATTATCTTTTTTTTTTTTTTTTTCTTTTTTGTTTTTGTTTTTTGTTTTATTTTTTTAACAAACTATTTAATATATAATATTAGACAGAATATCATAATTAAATTTATTATTTTTTTTTATAATATATATTTATATTTATTTACCTGGAAATAATCCATTATATCCAATCAAATTAGAATTTTTCTCTTTATCCATAATATATTTAGCTGTCTCTATTAATTCATCCCATGTTTTTGGAAAATCTTTACTATATTTATCTAAAAGTTCTTTATTAGCATATAATACAGTATATTCTATTGAAACTGGCTAAATATTAATATATATTTATATAATAATATTAACTATACTAAGTTTTTTTTTTTTTTTTTTTTTTTTTTTTTTTTTTTTTTTTAATAAAAAGCATATTTATATATTTAAATATAAAATAAATAAAATATATATATATTAATACATACAAGACCAACCCATTTTCCATTAATTACACTAGTTTGAGATGCTATTCCAGCCTTATACATATTTGTATGATTCTCAGGTAAATAATCTTTTACATTTAAAAGATAAGGTGATAGCCTTTTAGCATATAAATTATCATAAAAGAATAAGTCATATTTATCTGTTTTTCTTTTTAAAAGGGATTCAACTGTTGATCCATATCCTCCAACATTAAATGTGGCATTATCTAATGTTAAAAGGTTTATATTTAAAGTAATATTTAAGTTATTTTCTTTTGAATATTTATTAAATTCGTGTACCAAAGGGGTATATATTTGTCCTTCTACATGATGTGAATATGCTATTGCATTTAATATAATATTTTCCTTCACTCCTAAGACTTTTTTTTTTTTTTAAAAAAAAAAATAATAATAAAAAGTAATAAATAAATATGATACTATTGTTATATTTTTAATTATACTCTTAAAATATTATTAAAAAACACTAAAAATAATAAAATAAAAAATAATAAAATAAAAAGTATAAAAATATAAATAATATAAAAAACCTTGACTTAGAGTAATTATAATTAATATATATATATATGTCAGTAACATTTTATATATTTTTAAATATTAATATATTTTATAATAAATTAATATTATAGTACTAATAATTCAAATTCTTGTTTATATATTTCTTTATTAATTATGTTATTATTATTATTGTTGTTGTTGATATTGTTATTGTTATTATTATTGTTGTTGTTGTTGTTATTGTTATTATTTATTAATATAAATTTAAAAGTATTGCTATACTATAATATACGAATATAGTAAAATAATATTTAAAATATATCTTTAGATATATTTTATATTTTAAATATATCTATTTATTAATAATAGTACTAAATTGCATATTCATTATTAACAATATGTATATATTTTTTATTATATTTTTATTTTTATATTATATTATATTATATTATATTATATTATTTTTTTTAATTTTATTTTACTTTATTTTATTTTATTTTATTTTGTTTTATTCAATTTTATTTTATTCAATTTTATTTTTATTTTTGTTCTTATTTTTATTTTTATTTTGTTAATAATATTTAAAAAGATAAGAATTATTACATAAATTCATATATATATATATATTTCTATAATAATAACATTAAAATATCTCTTAAAAAATAATTAAAAAGATAAATTCTAATTTTCATAAAAATATACAAATTTATATATTTTAAGAAAACTTTTAAAAACTATATTTAATTTTTAATTTAAAGTTTTAAAATTTTATAATAATGAAGATTCTGAAATTAATTTAAATATAATAAAAATAAAATTTTATATGTCGATCTAAACTCTTTTTTCAAATTGACATTAAATTTTATAAATAAATAAAATTGTATTATATCTTTATATGATAGATTATTTAAATCTGTTATGTTATTTATTTATATTAATTGTTGGTTTAATGAATAATTAACAATAATTTTAGATTTAATTATTTTTACAAAAACATCTTTTTATTTGATTTTTACATAAATCAAAAAATGATAATAATATTAATAATATATTATAAATACTTTAAATACTTTAAAAAAAATAAAAGAATAATAAAAATAAAAAAACGAACAACCAATAAAAATCGATACAATTTTATTTGATTAAAAAATTAAAATATTATAAAATAAAATTTTTTCATACATTAATATTTATTATATGATAAATAAAACTTCCTTATAAATTAAAGTTTTATGCATATAAATGAATGAATCATATAATATTAATAAAATTCTAATCTAAGGTTAAATAAATTCTTCTTTTTTTTTTTCCCAATAATAATGACAATTTATATATATAAATTAACCCCTATAGAAAATGTTAATTCCTCTAATTAATAAGAAGATGCTAATTCCTCTGATATAAAAGATTTACAAGAAGATTGGTTGCACCAATATGAACTTCAATTAATCAAGAGAAATAATCAAACTGGCACCAATATGAACTTCAATTAATCTAGAAAAATAGTCAAACTAAAACCAATAAATGTAAACCTAGAACCGACTTCAGATGATGATGAAACCTTTTCATCCAACAAAAAACCAAGAAATTTGTATTCTTCTTCTTAAGAAATTAAAATAAAAATACGATAATAACGAAACTATACTAACGGAGATGATACAGAAAGAATAAGAAGATTGAAGGACTGGATCCAAAAAAAATAAAATGTTTTTTATCTAAGTCCATTTTATAATGGAATAAAATTATAGCTCAATAATAATACCGATGACATATAAATATTCAAAAATCATTAGTAGTTGTTTTATTGATTTTATATATTTCATAAAGGATTCTTCTCTTCAAAAATTAGAAAATTAGAAATTAAACTTTATTATATATTGGACCCAAACGTATTAACAAACATATTATACTATTCTCCTAATTTAGAAGAATTATATATAAGCAACATTATAACTGAATTAACCTTAAACTGTAATTTAACTATTAATAATATTAAAGCATTAAAAACCCTACCAATTTGGATATTAAATCTAACCAATTTAGAAGAATTGTCTATTAGTGGTACTAGTATCATTCAATTATCTAATTTAAACGAATTTCAAAAACTAAAAAATTTGATCTCTCAGCAACAAATCTTTAAAAATCTTAATTGATAATATACAATATTCATCAACTATAGAGTAACTATTTCTAGGAAATAATCCATGGTTGTCAGATGATCCGTTTAACCTATCTCAAATGAATAATTTATCTATTAATTCCATTTATGATATCAAACCTAAACTCACAAATATATTAAATTCTTTCATATGAAGTTGAGAATAAACTGTGGAATTATCCTACAAAAATGATATATTCACTTAGGAATCATAAAGCTATTTTTTTCAAAGAGAGATTTGGTACATATATTATATAATATAAGTTTCAAGAAGGAATATATATCAACATTAATAAAATAACAAAGCCTTTAGGAATTTTAATATAAGAAATTAAACTGTATACACGGGAGAACGTTATCAGCAATTAGAAAAAAGATGTTTTGTCTCCTTTCAGAATTTTCGATAATAAGAGATAAAAAAATCTTTTTGATAATTCTATCAACAATAATGTGATGGAAAAATATAGTTATCTCAGTGAGGAGCAACGCAATATTATAAAAGTCTTATCCAGCTCTCGTAATTTTGGCATTCTAATTAGTAAAGCAGGATCTGAGAAAATTACTACAATGAAGGCTATTGTAAATATTTATAAGCAAAGTAATGCTAAAGTAATTGGAATGAGTTTGTTGTTTATCAACAATAGCTTCAGAAAATCTAGTCCAAGAAGCTGTAATTGTTAGTAGAAAAATTAAAAGTTGAACATTTCAATATAAATAATGCTATCCAAAAAAAAAATTCTCCTGATTCTTCTTATTAATTTTTTGAAATAAACCTGTCGTATGAAATACGAGATAAAGTCTGATGTAATTATTGTAGGTGTAGTAGAATAATTCAAATATTATATTATTTAACCTTAAAATTTTTCTAGTTAATTCTATAGTGTTAATAAATTCAGCTTCATTGTTTTTTTACGTTTGTTTACATTTTCAGATATTGGTGAGATGTGTCTTTAATTTTTGATATTGTATAAATTGATATTAGTATTGTTTTTTTCTATATTATTAATTATATTATTAAATTCGAGGCTACCAACATTGTTTAAGTTGTTATTATTAACACATTATTATTATTAATGCAATTTTCTATTGTATTTGTTTTGATGCTTTCATCATTTGATATTCTTACTAAAATTATGAGAGCTGCCGTATACAATTCTGTCATTTTGAGTTTATTAAATCTTATCCAAGATAGAGATTATAGAGTTCAAAAGCACCTTGCTGTTATTTTGATGTTCTGTTATCCAACGTACCAAAATTGACAAAGTTATTTTTGGAATCACTGCTGCCACTAATTATGCTAGTATTGATTTTTAGATTACCAGGATTTTCTTCTAATAAATATGCTTCTCTAACAAAGTAAATTAAATAATTATCAAAATTTATAATAATAGAACTATGAGTTTTGTTATCAAATCCTAAATGAATGTCTTTTCTTGAATTAATTTAAAACTTTGATTTGTTATGATTATGAGTTTTTTGAGTTATGACTATTTTTTGGGTTATGACTATTAATAATTTTGTGAAATTTTTTGACAACTTTAACAGCTTATGAATTAGATTTTAAATTGAATAACTATTGTTTTCTGAAGTAATCGTCAATAAAAGTTAATATATTTATTTTTTGTTTAATGATTCACCAATTGGTCTCATTTTATCTGATTAAATAAATTACTTTTTCCAAGTAGGTTTAAGCATGATATCATATTGAGGCTTTTAATTTAATTTTGATAATTTACATTCTTTACACTCATTTGAATTGATTTTATGTAACTTTAAATGTATTTCTAAATTTTCATTGTAATAATGTTCTAGGCTGATATGCTAAATTTTATTAGTAAAAATTTTTGTTGACACAATTAATTTCATTTATTTTATTTATTTTAGATTAGAATTAATTCAATGTCTTAACTTTGAAATTATTATGTTTATTCACATAAGTTTTAAATTATTCATTTCCCAATATTCTTTATTTCAAGTTATGGTATGTTACTTTCCTTATTAATTTTACATATTATTCCAGATTTACCTAACTTTATCTTGCTGATTAAATTCATTGCTATCTTATTTGAATACCAAACATTATTTAATTTGTTATCGTGATTACTGATTTTACCTTAGTATCTGCCATATCCTTGAAATTCATATATTATTATATTATTAGCACATTTTAACATTATTTTCATATTTATAAAAATTTTTTAATATATTTTTAATATTGGTAATATGTTTTGCTGCTCCTGTATTGTAAATCCAATATATGTAATTATTATTTATAAAATTTATATTATCATCTTTTTTTATATTGTTGATATAAAGGTCAATTTTCGTTTGAGCTTGAATAAATTTCATCTTTGTTATCACTGTTAATGTATTCAATATATTTCTTTTATTTGAATAATTTTTTCTTCTATAATTGAACTTTTTTTTTTTTTTTTTTTTTATTTATTTATTTATTTATTTATTTATTTATTTATTCATTTTGTTGTAATAATAATTCTCTGTATTATGTTTATTTTTATTGTACATGTGACAATATCTTTTAGTTTTATGATGATTGGGATTTTTGCTTATACCTAAAATATTATTGACAAGATCTATGTCCGTTATGTCTTTGGCTTCTTTATTATAATTATTTTTTTGTTTTTTTTGTTTCTTCCAACATAATATAATATTTTGTATTTATTTTTTCATGTCTTCGTTAAGATTTTCGGAGGTATCTGTTTTTCCTGAAATAAATATTATTTTGAGATCCTTAGGCATATCTCCAAGTATGTAGTCAATTTTTTCTTGTTCAATGATTGGTAAAATTTTATTCTTCATTTTCTTGAATATTATCATCACTTTACTGGTAATATCAAGTGTATCCCTATGGTTTTTAACTTCTAGTCTTTTAACTTATTCCTCCACTTGGAGGGTTACATCTTCATCTTGTTCATATAGTACTTTTAGATTTTCATCATGGGTGGAGTTAATATCTATGACTAACTGAACTTAATCTTCTATGTTATTGTGCATAAATTAATAATACAATTGCATTTTCTTGATCTTTTTAATTTTTTCTTGGTCAATAATACTATTAGTAGATACATTTTAGATGGGTTAATATTTTAATCCCAAGGAAGTAAGAATACTAATTATTCTTATTTTCTAGGAGCTAAAATTTTCACCATTAAGAGGATGTCTACTATTTGCAATCATGTATTCAGTGGTCATTTTAATTTTGTTCGTTTTATTGATAATAATGCTTGTAAAAGTTGAGACTCAATCACTTAAAGATTAAGTGATTGATTTTTGATACAAATTTGATTTATTATATTTCTATTAATTAAATTAAAAAAAGATAATTTCAATAATTTATTAATACATTTTTCAATTTCTTTTATACTAACATATTTATTATTATATGTATTGTTACATTAATATTGTTATTTAAATCTTAGTAATATAAATTTTTTATTAGTAATTATATTTTATTCTAATAAATCTTTCAATTATGAATAAAAATAATATTTAATATTAATTTCGATTTTTAAAAAAAATTTTTTTTTATTTTATATAATGTAAAATATATATAATGAATATTATGAACCAAAGAATTTTAATATATTTCAAATACATGTTAAAAATAAAGTTCAAATAGTATAGTAATTTATATTATATATATTTAAATCTCTATGTATGTATGTATGTATGTGGCTTAATACATATAATATTAATATGAAGTTATTGTGTAATTGATGTAGTAAAAAACTAATACATGTAATTAGTATAAAATAAAATAATAATTTAATAATTAAATAAAATAGAACTTAAATAAATAAAAAAAAAAAAATAAAAAAATAAAATAAAATAAAAATAAAAAACAAAAGATTAAGAGTCTCATTAGCAGTAATGAGTGAAAAAAAGGAATATAACGAATACTGTTGAAGAAACAGTAAATACATTAAACCAAATAAATACAGTAAACATAGCAAATAAACCAACTACTACAAAACACCTATTAACATCAAATAACTACAGACTATGGTTAACGGATATGGATCTTTTATTAGTTATTAATGATGTTGATGACTATGTTTACGAAGAAAAGGTAAAAGTTATAAAGAAAAACAAAATAGCTAAAGAAAATCTAAAGAAATATAAAAAGGTTAGAGGTTGTGATGACCTATATTATGAAAAAGACGTCACAAAAGAAATGATAAAGCTAGATTCTTTAGCTAAGCATCTGATAAACAATAGCATATCAGATGAAATCAAAATTAAATTAGATTTTCAAAGATCTAGTGCCTATCAAATTTGGAACATTTTAAAAGCAAGTAATACTAGATCAAATGAAGAAAGGAAATTAGAATTAAAAAATAAGTTAGAGAATATGAAATATAACAAAGAAAATGATATTTCATTATTTATTGAAGAAATGAACAACATTTTCAATGAATTAAGTAGTCTTGAAATGGAAATCAGCGATGAGAAGAAATTTGAATATCTTTATCTCGCTCTTCCATATGAAATAACATTGGAAGTTAACATAATGGACCACGATGGGAAATGGGAAGATGTTACCAAATGTCTAAAAAAGAAGGTCCCTAAGCTAAAATATCTTAAGGAACTTAGAAAAGAAAATAACCACAAGAATAATACAGTAATAAACGTTAACTCAATGACCAAGAAAAATAGATTCACACCAAGAAACAACAGAGGAAGAAAAAGATGTTATATATGTAACAAGCTAGGACATATAGCACGGGACTGTTGGCATAATGAAAAGAACAAAAGAAAAAAGAACAATAATATCAAAGCCAACAACGCAAGTATAAACAAAGAGGATGGGTATTGCGAATTTGCTGATGCTCAAATAAGCCTCGAAGATTACAATTCAGATGAAGATATCCAATCCTCATACTCCGTTCGACCGAGGCGTGGACGCTACTAAAGCAGAAAATAACATGCCGAGACAAAACCTCAGTTATTATGTGACTGCCCCGTCAACTAAAGCGAAGCTACCAAGTAATATAGTCAGTTGGACAATTGACTCCGGAGCCACCTATCACATGACAAATGCATTATCAAGTTTAATAGATAAGATAAGGTGTGAAGAAATTATCCAATTCGCTGACGGAGGTACAGTTACTGCTACGTACAAAGGTACGTACGTAGGCTATATTAACAATAATGAAATTACATTACGAAATGTATTATATATTCCTAAATTCAAAAGAAGTTTGTTGTCAATAGACAACTTAAGTGAAGAAGGTTATAAAACAATATTTTACAATTTTAATAATAAAAATTTAGTTACCATTTACAACAAAGAAGGCAAAAGGATATTTACTACCAAATCTAATAAATCCAAAATATATAAAGTATGGACTTTCAAAAATAAAATAGAATATAATAGGGACAACAACAAAAAGACTATTACATGTGACAATATTATAAAAGCTTTTAACACAGAAAACATGGAGCTATGGCACCGCCGTCTTGGCCACTTTTATATAGATAACATTAAGGAAAAATTAAATAATATAAACATACAAAATAAATGTATAATATGTGCGTCCAAGATGAGAAATAAACCTTATAACAAAGCAAGAAACAAGTCAAAAGAGCCGTTTGAACTTATACATATGGATACAGTGTCATCCCTAGATAGCTCCATATATGGAAATAAATATTTCTTAAGCATATTAGATGATTATACCAGGTACGGATGGGTCTTTTTTATGAACTCAAAAGCCGAAGTGTTCAATATTTTCAGAAAATGGTATAAGAAAGTCACCAACATTTTCAACAAAAATATTAAATATATACGAACCGACAATGGTACTGAGTTTACAAATAATAACTTTAGGAAATTTTGTGAAGAAAATGGTATTGAACAACAATTTTCAATACCTTACAACCCACAGCAAAACGGAAGAGCCGAACGTTTTCAAGAAACCCTCATTTATAACGCCACCGCCATGCTCAAAGACGGTAAGCTAAATCATAAATATTGGGAAGATGCTGTAAGGACAGCAAATTACATTCATAATAGGTTACCACATAATGGTAACAACAACAAAGTGCCTTTTGAGGAATTATATCAAGAAAAGGTCGATTATGAAAAGTTTAGAGTATTTGGTTGCCAAGTTTACTTTTATATCCCAAAACAATTTAGGCGAAAATTCAACGGAACCTCCCTTCCTGGAATATTTTTAGGATATGATGATAAAAATCCAACAGCCTACATAATATATGATACTACAAATAATAAAATAGTCCTTTCAAGGACAGTTGAATTCTTCGAAGATACCCCTGGTAATATTTCCGCACCTTCTACAAGACCAGAAATATATAACTTTGAGGTTAATATGGAAGAATACGATGAAAATAACAAAAATACAGTATTACTCCAAGACTATAATAACAAAAATAAGGAACATGAAAATAAAGAGACAACAGAAAATAGAGAAGAAAATAAAAATAATAACAATATAAATAATAATGATAACTTAAATAATTTAAATAATAATTATTTAGAAAATAATAATTTAAATAATAATAATAATATAAATAATAATTATCCAAATGATAATAATTTAAATAAATATAATTTTAATAAAAATTATTTAAATGATAATAATATTAATTTTACTTATAGTCCTAATCCAAATAAAAATTTTCCCCAATCAACCAATATAATTGACCCATATAAAAATTATAATAATTATAATATTTTACCTTTAAATAATTTAAATAGTAATATAAGTAGCAATTTACCTTTTGCAGAAAACTTAAATCCGGCCATTTACAATTATAATGCTGGATTTATAAATCCTAATTTAAATTATTTAAATAAAAATAATTATATTCAAAATGAAAATTATAATAATTTTCTAAATGAATATAAGGGTCATTTATATTTAAATGATAATAATTTAAATAATAATTATATTAATAAAATTATAAATTATGAAAATAATGCTCAAAATTCATCAAATTCAGGAAATTTAAACAATAAAAATTCAGAAGATAATTCTCAAGGTAAATATAATTTAATTAACAACATAAACAATAAAAATGATAAAATGGAACAATCCATACATAATTCAAATTGTAATGATAACGTTATGAATGGAAATTCAAGTTCCATTGATAATAATTATGTAAAAAATAATTATATTCCAAATAATAATTTATATAAAAATAATTTTAATACAAAAATGAGAATTAATAATTTATATGATGGTCAGTCGAATATGAACGATGTCCAACGTATAAATAATAATTCTAATATAAGCAAAGAATTAAATTCAAATGTAAACAAAGAATTAAATTCAAAAGTAAACAAAGAATTAAATTCAAATATAAAAAATGAATTAAATTCAAATGTAAGCAAAGAATTAAATTCAAAAGTAAACAAAGAATTAAATTCAAAAGTAAACAAAGAATTAAATTCAAATATAAAAAATGAATTAAATTCAAATGTAAACAAAGAATTAAATTCAAATGTAAACAAAGAATTAAATTCAAAAGTAAACAAAGAATTAAATTCAAATATAAATAATGAATTAAATTCAAATGTAAACAAAGAATTAAATTCAAATGTAAACAAAGAATTAAATTCAAATGAAAATAAAGAATTAAATTCAAATGAAAATAAAGAATTAAATAAATTAGATATGAATAATAAATCAAATAATTCTACAATATCAAATATTAATAATGATAAAGAAACACCAGATAAAACAAATAATAAGAAAACAAGTAAACGTAAAGGAAAGAGAAAACTTGATTCAGAAACAAAACCTGAATCAAAGAAATTAAAATCATCAAATTTAAAGGACAAGAACGTTAAACGGAAAGGTAAGAGAAAACTTGATTCTGAATTAAAACCAGAATCAAAGAAAATAAAATCATTTGATTTAATGGATATAATAGAAGATAATTTTTCTTTATTATCTACAAAGGAGGAGCTGTGTGAACCCTATAATTATCCTGATATATTCAATAAAATTGATAAAAATGAATGGTTACAAGCAGTCAAGGAGGAATTAAACAGCATGAAAAACTTAAAAGTTTATAAGAAAGTTGATAGGGTACCCAAGGGTAGTAATATAATAACACCAAAGTGGGTGTTCAGATACAAATATAATTCAGACAATAGTATAAATAAAAGAAAAGCAAGACTGGTAGCCAGAGGTTTTACACAAAAACAAGGCATTGATTATAATGAGACGTTCTCGCCCACATTGAAACAGGACTCTTTGAGAATAGCAACTGCTATTGCATCAGCCAATAACTTTAATATATATCAAATTGATATAAAATCAGCCTACCTAAACGCTACACTAAACGAAGATGTTTATATGGAAATTCCAGAAGGTGCTGAAGATTATAAAAATGGCTATTGGAAACTAAATAAAGCCTTGTACGGTTTGAAACAGTCTGGTCGTTTGTGGAACGAGACTTTAAATGAAAAACTTATAAATATTGGTTTTAATAGACTTCGAAGTGAACCATGCATTTACGTTAAAATGAATGATCGGAATAAAATTATTTGTCTTCTTACAGTTTATGTAGATGATATATTATTAACAGGTAATGAACATGAAGTATATAAAACAAAACATTTATTAAAAAATTATTTTAACATAACTGATATAGGTCCTGTGGATACAATCATTGGCATTAAATTTATAAAAGAAAAGGACGGCTATCTATTGCAACAACATAAATATCTAGAGAATATATTAAGAAAATTTGATATAGATAAGTATAAAATATCTTCAAATATGATACCAGAAGAAAATAAAGAATTAAGAAAAAGAAAATTCAATATCACGAAATACCAACAAGCTATAGGTAGTTTATTATATCTCGCGATATGTACTAGACCGGATATCTTATTTCCTGTGAATAAAGCTTCCAGAAAAGCCAAAGATCCAAATTATGAAGATTGGTATAATGTCATCAAAATATTTAGATACCTCAAGGGAAAACCTAATTATGGTTTAAGGTATTCAGGAAACTTAAAATTAAATGTTTATGTAGATGCAGATTACGGAGGAGATGTAGAGTCTAGAAAATCTACTACGGGTTATATAATTAAAATAGGTTCAGGACCTACCTCATGGTATTCAAAATTACAACACTGTGTATCTGTATCTTCTGCCGAAAGTGAATATTATGGAATAAATGAATGCGCTAGACATTGCTTGTGGTATGAAAATGTATTAAATGAATTAAAATTAAATTGTAATTGTATAACAATAAATGTAGATAATAAAGCTGCCATTTATAATTGCGAAAATGAAACTATTAACCCAAGATCTAGACACATAGACATAAAATATCACCACACAAGAGATCTTATTAAAGAAAATAAAATAAAACTAAAATATATAAAGTCTGAAGATAATCTAGCCGATGGTTTTACAAAGTATCTTAATACATATCTATTAAATAAATTTAGAGATTCTATTATGGTGAAGTGTTAGTCACAATTGAACTTTAGGAGGAGTGTTAAAAATAAAGTTCAAATAGTATAGTAATTTATATTATATATATTTAAATCTCTATGTATGTATGTATGTATGTGGCTTAATACATATAATATTAATATGAAGTTATTGTGTAATTGATGTAGTAAAAAACTAATACATGTAATTAGTATAAAATAAAATAATAATTTAATAATTAAATAAAATAGAACTTAAATAAATAAAAAAAAAAAAATAAAAAAATAAAATAAAATAAAAATAAAAAACAAAAATACATTTCAATATATATGAGATAATTTGAGAGCCATCTTTTTTTTATTATTTCTAATATATTAGAATAAAAATAGATTAAAAATTTTCCATTTAGTAAAGTAAAAATTTAATTTCAATTAAAAAAAAAAAAAAAAAAAAAAAAAAAGAATATCTTTAAACTTTTAATCTAATTTATTAATAATTAAAGTTTAATTTTTTATTTAAAGTATAATTATTATAATAATATAAATATTAAATATAAACAAATTGAAATTAATATTATTAAGGAATATATAATAATATAATAATATGATTATATAAAATATATAATTTCATATATCATTTAATAATTTTTAATTAAAATTAAAATAAAATTATATAATTATATGAATGTTTTTATATAAATTTTTTAAATTAAATAAATAGATAAATAAATAGATAAATAAATAGATAAATAGATATATAGATATATAAATAAAAAATGAATTATGTATATTTTTTTGTGCATGTTCTGTTTAGATATATTACTACTATACAATTACTATTTTTATAATAAAATATATAATTGATTTCTTCACAATTAATAGTATTATTAAAAAATAAATAACAGCTTTATATTAAAATATATATTTATTATTTCTAAATCGTTACTATGAATAATGCAAAAGGTTAACAATCATCATGTAAAAAAAAAATTAAGCATAAAATATTTAAAAATATATATATCACAATTAAAAATTTAAATTAATTATTTACGAAAGTTAATAACTGAAATAAAAAGTGAGTCTCTCTATGATATCTATAATAATTTACTTTTAATACTTTTTAATACTTTTTAATACTTTTTTTTCTTTTCTTTTTTTAGTTAACGTATTAGTATTTATAATACATTTTTATAACCTTTTTCTTTTAATTTATAATTAATAATTTTTTGTTAGAAATAATAAACTATTGCAATATATAGAATGATCTTATAAAAAAAAAAGGAATTAATGAGATCATAAATTATTTGTTATATTTGATTACTATTAATTTTAATATTAAAAGGCATCTACTATCACATGTAATATTTTTTTTTGTAATAATTCATACAATATTTATGATAATTATTATTTAGAAAAAATACTATAATCATTAATAAGAGAAATATATAATAAATTATATAGTATATAGTATATAATTATATTAATTTAAAGGCATAATAATCTATATAAATATTATTTAATTATAAATTAATAAGAATGAAAGTTTTGTATATAGATATAGAGTTCAATTAATGAAAAATGATTTTATGGTTAATTTTTAAAAGGTTTTATATTTTATTATTTTATTTAAGAAATATATTAAAAAATATAATTTTATTATAGTGTTTTATTTAATAAATAAGTATTTATAATTATATATAAAAATAAATTTTTTTTTTTTTTTAGATTATATATACTATATTTTATTATATATTTTAATATTTAGTAAATTTAATCATAAAAATTTAATAAATTATTTTAAATATATTAAAAAAATTATTAATATGTATGTATGTATGTATGTATTTTTTTTTTTTTTTTTTTTTTTTTTTTTTTTTTTTTTGAAAATTAAAAAAAGAAAAAATAATAATAGAATAGAATAGAATAGATTAATATAATATTTCATATCTAAATAAATCTAAATTTATTATTGATTAATAGTCAATGTATTATATAAGAGAATAACATATTTTTATTATAAAGTAATTACAAAATATTAATAATATACAAAAAGTTAATTTTTGTATATTAAAAATCAGTTATTATTAATATTAAAAAGAATAAAAAGGAATTATTAATGCTTTATAAAATAAATATAAGAGAAAAGCACTAGTAATATTCAGATATTAAAAAAGTATTTTTTTTTTTATTTAAAATATATTTTATATATAATTATATATTAATATTTATATTTATATATTTATTTAAAATTTGAATTGTAATGAAATAATATAAAGAATGGAATTCATTACTTTTTTAATGTTCAATACATTTCGATAATACAAATAATCAAATTTATACACACATTATTAAGATAGCGATAAATATCAAAAAATATCAAAAATACTTTTGCTTAAAAATAGAATTTATATATATACAAAAAGAAAAAAAAAAAAAATTTAGTAAATGTTATACTGATATTTTAATTTCAAAATTTGTATTTGTATTATAAATATAGTTTTAGAAATTTTTTAAGCTTTTTTTTTTTCTTCTGTTTAATATTTTTTGAACAAGTTTTACAATTATATAACAATAGAAAAGTTAATTGAAATTAAAGTTATACTATTCAATATTTAGAGCAAATATTTAATTAATTAATAAAAATTTAAAATACTACCTTAATACATAATTTTTAAATATTTAAAGGAAAATAATTATTTGTATGTTCATAAAAAAAAATAAAGAAAAAAAATATTAATTGTTTTTAAAAATAATAGTTCTTAATGTTAATAATATGAAATATTTTATTTAAGATATATTAGTATTAGTATTATTTTAATAAATAGTAAAAAAGTTAATGAAAAATAATATTTTTTTTTTAATTTTTTTTATAATGTATGGAATATAATATAATGTATATTTGAACAATTAAATTTTGATATGTATTATATTCTTTAATATATTAAAATAAGACTTAATAGTACTAACTATTTTTTTTTTAATTTATTTATTTATTATATATATTATTTTTTTATATTAAATATTATGTATTTATATATAAAAATCCTTATAAGTAAATATTCCAAAATTCACATTAAATGTTATTTAATATCCAGAAAAAATTTATATATTATAAATTATTTAATTCTTAATTCTTAATTTTTAAGGAATAATTTAAAATTAATTCAACAAATCATATATTATAATAATCTATCACTAAACATTTTTTAAAGTATTAATAAAATTAAATAATTAGTAAAAATGACAGTTGGTGTAGAAAGAAGAGTTTTTGTAAATACTCAACTTCCACCTTCGATGGTGGATAAATTCGGGGCACAACTTTTTTCATATCCAAAAAATAAGATAAAAACTTCGAAATATACTTTAATAAACTTTTTACCAAAAAATTTATACGAACAATGCAGAAGAGTAGCTAATTGTAATTATTAATGTTTTAATTGTTAATTATGGAATAATAATATAATAATAATGATTATGATAATAATGATAAAATTAAGAAATAACTTGTTTGTTATACAAAAATTTAATTTTCACATAAACATTAATTTTTTATTGTAATAAATTAAAGTAAATTTTAAGAAAATAATTATACACAAAATTAAAGAAAACTTTTCATGCTTATACATCAGAATTATTTAATGTGGATTCAATGTATTTTTCCTTGATATAATTTAAAAAAAAAGGAAATAAAATTTATTAGTACATAACTGATACATAAAATAGTTTAAAAACTTTAAAAATAAAAACCTTAAAAATAGTTATAGTTTAAAGTGCTTTTAATCCAATATAACGTTATTTCTTATCATTATTCTTATTATTATTTTATTTATTTAAATTAATAATCCTTTTTAAAATAATTTTAAAGGTTAAACATAATAATATTAACTTTATTATATATATTTTTTTTAATATTTATCAGTATTCTTTATTTTTTTAATTATATTTCAATTTATACCAGTATTTCAGGTATTAATAAAATGCAAAATTAAGATAATTTAAAACTTTAAAATTATAATTAATAAATATTAAATATTTTAAATATTATATATTATTTTTATATAATAAAAATTATTTCTTATTTTGATTATATATATATAAATATATATTTAATATTAATTAATTTTTTAAAATGTATTTGTTAATATCTTATTAAAAAGGAAATGGATCCAATATGGGCTATTATACCATTGGCTGGTGTAATGCTTGTGACTGCATTAAAAGATGGTTATGAAGATTTAAAACGTCATCAAATGGATACTGAATTAAATAATTCAATTACTTATATTCCTGAAAATTGGGATAATCTAAATTATCCATCTGTGAATTTATCATGGAAGAATTATATTTTTTCAACAATATATTGGTATTTCCGTAAACACTATCAACCGAAAGTAAGAAGAATGAAACGTTATAAACAATCCAAACCATCTGCTTTAAATATAGCTTCAATTATTGGTAAAGAATCCATTCCTTTAGATAATGGCACCAATGAAGGATGGCGTAAAACTTTATGGAAGTATGTAAGAGTTGGTGATATTATTTGTATTAGAAATAATGAAATGATTCCAGCCGATATGATTGTTCTTTCAACATGTGAGAAAGATAATATATGCTATATAGAAACAAAAAGCTTAGATGGTGAAACTAGTTTAAAGATTAGAAAAGGTCCTGAAGAAACAGCTTATATATCTTCAGTTGATGAAGCTAAACAATTCAAAGGCTTTATTGATGCTGGAAAACCAACTCCTGAATTACAACGTTTTACTGGAGTTTTAACTATTCCAGCAAAGGAACCACAATCCCAAAAGAATAATGGTGAAGAAATTATTTATCCAGAAGGAGAAAAATCTATTCCATTAAATGTAAATAATATATTATTGCGTGGCTCTATCTTAAGAAATACGGATTGGGTTATCGGTGTTGTCATTTATACAGGATGTGATACAAAGGTTATTTTAGGTTCCGGTAAAACTCCTTCCAAAAGAAGTAAAATTGAAAAAACAATGAATCCTCAAGTAGTCTTTAATTTTGTTATTCTTTTTGCATTATCTATAATTACCTCGATAGTTCATTATTTCGTCTTTAATAATTGGCAGGAACGTAATGTTCCATGGATCAATTATAATAATTCTTCTTTAAAATCAATGGTTTATGCACTTGGTAATGCTGTTATTCTATTACAAACTATCATTCCAATTTCATTATATGTTACTATTGAAATAATAAAAATGATTCATACATTTTGGATATCAGGCGATGAAGATATGTATTATGAACCTCATGATGAAGCTTGTCTCGTTAAAACATGGACTATTTCTGATGATTTAGGTCAAATAGAATATATTTTTTCTGATAAAACAGGTACATTAACTCAAAATAAAATGGAGTTTCGTCGTTGCAGTATTAATGGTAAAGTCTATGGTATTAAAGGAACCGACGTTTCTTTACAAGGTAAAGATATCGAAGTTGTTCATGCCAAGGAAGTCGAAATTGAAACCAAAATGAGAGAACAAATGAAAAAAGTTTACAATAATCCTTATTTAAATACAAAAATGGGACTTCCATTCATTGATGATACGCTTTTCGAGGATTTAGAACGAAATAATGATCAATCTGAAAGAATTAAACAATTTTTCACTCATATTGCTATTTGTCATACTGTCTTATCGCCAAAGTCAAAGGATCCTAGCAATTTTGTATATGGCGCTGAATCTCCAGATGAACTGTCCTTAGTAAATACAGCTAAAGACTTAGGTTTTATTTTTACTGGTCGTGATACCAATCAAATCTATTTAAACATTCAAGGTGAAGAAATGGTCTATCAAATTTTAAACATCATTGAATTTAACAGTACTAGAAAGAGAATGTCAATAATCGTAAAAGATACTCGTAACGATGATATAATTCTTTTTTGTAAAGGGGCTGATAATATTATTTATGAACGTTTAATGGAAAAAGATGATATTTCCAAAGTTACCCTTAATCATTTAGAAGATTTTGCCAATGAAGGTTTACGTACTCTTTGTATTGCCTACCGTAATATTTCTCAGGAAGAGTATCATATCTGGAATGAACAATATATAGAAGCCTCTAAGGCTATGACAGATCGTGAGGAGAAAAT
This sequence comes from Neocallimastix lanati (nom. inval.), assembly GCA_016946835.1. NCBI lineage: Eukaryota > Fungi > Neocallimastigomycota > Neocallimastigomycetes > Neocallimastigales > Neocallimastigaceae > Neocallimastix > Neocallimastix lanati (nom. inval.). Next base: position 81,158 of record JACVTC010000051.1, on the reverse strand, counting down.
GAGTAAAGTTGCGGAAATTATTGAAAAAGATTTTACTTTAATTGGTGCTACTGCCATTGAAGATCGTCTTCAAGATGGTGTACCTGATTGTATTGATACCTTATTAGCTGCTGGTATTAAGGTTTGGGTATTAACAGGAGATAAATTCGAAACTGCTGTCAATATTGGTTATGCCTGCAATCTCTTGAAAAAGAATATGCGTTTATTAATGATTCGTAGTTCTGATAATCCAAAGGAGATTGAAGAACAGTTATTGACTGCTATGAATCAAATATTAAAAGAAGGTAGTTTTGGTATGATTATTGAAGGCTTAGCTCTTCGAAGTACATTTGATAATGAAAAATATAAATCGATATTCCTGAACATTGGTATTAAATGTGATGCCGTGATATGTTGTCGTGTGGCACCAAAGCAGAAAGCTGAAGTTGTAAAACTAATTAAGAGTAATTTAAAGGCCATGTGTCTTAGTATTGGTGATGGTGCTAATGATGTCAGTATGATTCAAGAAGCAAATGTTGGTGTTGGTATTGCCGGTGAAGAAGGTATGCAAGCAGCTATGTCTAGTGATTATGTTATTGGTCAATTTAGATTCTTAAAGAAATTATTATTGGTTCATGGTCGTTGGTCGTATCTTCGTATTGCTAATTGTGTATTAAACTTTTTCTTTAAAAATATGGTTTGGACCTTTATTATGTTCTATTTCCAAATCGTCAATGGTTTTTCTGCCACCATGATATTTGATTACCCACTTTGGATGTACTATAATCTTATATTTACCGTACTTCCAGTGTGCGTAATCGGAATATTAGATCAAGATGTTAAGGCTAAAACGGCTTTAAAAATTCCACAAATCTATGCTTCAACGAAAGAGAAGCAAACCCTTTTTACTGGTAAACGTTTCTTACTTTTTGTATTGAATGCCGTCTATCTTTCTATTATCAGTTTCATTATTCCATTCTGTATGACTCTAAAAGGTGCCCTTCCTATCGGTTATGATGATGATAAAAAGTTAATTGGTAACATTATTGCTTGTTATGGTATTGTGGTTGCAAATATTACAGCTTTAATGTACATGCATTCCTGGGATATCCTTGGTACTACTATTATTGTTATTGAAATAATTAGTTTCTTCCTTTACATCCCGGTAGCCAAAGGCTTCGACTCTGAAACCCCTGATCTCTATTGCCTATTTAAACTACCTTCATTTTGGTTTGGTTTATTAATTGCTGTCATGTTATGTGTGTTACCCTATATAATAATTCGATTCGCGAAGTCTTTATTCTGTCCATCAGACTTAATTATTGTTAAGGAAATGGAACATTTCAATATAAATTATCCTCCAGTTGAGAATTCTGTGATGATAGAGAATCATAATGAACCTACTGTTGGTCTAACCAATATTTCTCGAAAATCTTCTAATTCTAATGATCGTGATATTATACCATTAAAGAAAGCAAAATCTGCTCCAGCATTTTCAAATAGATATGCCTTATATAAAGGAATGTCTATCTTTGATACAAAAACAAAAGCTGAATTTTCTAATACAGGATTTGCTTTTAGTTATAGTGAATTCTCTCCTCAAGAAAAAGAGGATGATGATGATGATGATGATGAAAATGAAGATGAAAAAATTCCAAAACATGTTATTCCAGAAGCTGAACGTAGAAAACGACAACTTTTTAATCGTCATTCTATGTTTATTCTTAACCAAAAAAACTAGTTACTTTACATTGAAGTGATAAAAAAAAAAAAAAAAAAAAAAAAAAAAAAAAAAAAAAAAAAAACAGTTAACATAAATAATTATTTTCATTACTCATAATAATAATAATAATAATATTAATATTAATATTAATAATAAAAAATATATATATATTTAAAATATATATATATTTATAAAATTTATCTAACGATATTTAAATTTTAAATAATTTTTTATCATATATATTATATTTAAATTAAAATAAAAAATAAAAAAAAAATATTTAAAATTTAAATAGTTCTATCATATATGTTATAATTAAAGAAAAAGATATTTAGAATTCAAATAATTTCTATCATATATAATTTAAAAAAAAAAAAAAAAAAAAAAAAAAAAAAAAAAAAAAAAAAAAAAAAAATAATTTCTATCAAATGTTTTATAATTAAAACAAAGATATTCCAAACCGAAATAATAAAAAAAAAAAAAATACATATATATATTTAAATAAATTAATACATAATATAATAATCATAAATTATTTTATTTTTATTTATTATTATTTCATAATATATTATTTATATAAAAATATAAAATTAATGTTTTAATTTTAATTATTATAAATTTATATATATATAATTTTATATCTATAAAAAATTTTTTTACAATGAAAATAAAAAATATTTTTTTATTTTCTATTTCGCAATAATTACAGCTGTAAAAAAAATTCTATTTATTAATTTATTAATTTATTTATTTATTTATTATTAATTCTTATTATTATATTATTATTATTATTTGTTTTTTTTTCTTATTTATTTATTTATTATTAATTCTTATTATTATATTATTATTATTATTTGTTTTTTTTCTAAGTGAAATAAAGTATTTAATGTTTATATCTTATCATAAAAGAGGAAAAAAACATAAGATATTAACAATAATACATTTATATCTATAATTTTATTTATTAATTGAATAATAAATATTATTTTTATTTAGTGAATTTTTATTTTTATTTTTATTTTTATTTTTTTTTTTTTTAATTTTTTATTAAAATATAAATTAAATTGAAAAAGGTTAAGATTTAATTTAAAAATTAAAATCTATTAAATAATCAAAAAAAAAAAAAAAAAAAATAAAATAAAATAAAAAATAACTCTCAAACTTAACAAAGAATAAAAGTTTAAGAAAAAAAAATAAAATAAAATAAAAAATAAATAATAATATAATAAAATAAATAAAAAAAAATATATATGACAAAACAAAATTAAACTTAAATATATATATATATATTATTATTTTTATCATTTTATTATATTTGTATTGAAATTATATATATATTATATATATATAATTATTTATTGATATAGAAAACTAAATATTATTAAATTATTAAATAATTCAGTAGTGAATGCTTACTAATTATAATATAAACTATTATTTTAATTTTAATTTGAAAAATAATAAAGAATTTCAAAAAAAAAAAAAAAAAGGGAAATTGAGTTTACTAGATCAGGTATAACTAAATAATAATAAAATTTATTCCTTTATTCATTTTTTTTTTTTTTAATTTTCTTTTCAATTCAATTTTATTCATTTTTTATTCATTCTTTATTCATTTTTAATGCTAACTTTGCCATTTCAATAGCTCCATCCCTAAAAATTCATATTAAATTAATTATAACAATTATAATAATATTAAATTTTAATTAATACAATAAGAACAAATATATATATATTATTAATAAAAATTATTATTATTATTATTGTTATTATTATTATTATTGTTATTATTATTATTATTGTTATTATTATTATTATTGTTATTATTATTATTATATTTATTTATTTATTTATTTTATTATTATTATTGTTGTTGTTGTTGTTATTGTTATTGTTATTGTTATTATCGTAATGATTATTTTTTATCAAATTGTACTTACAAAGTTTTGTTACCACCAATGAAACCAGTGTTGTGAACAAAAACACAATCTTGTATACCAGTAGTTTCAGATAACTTTTCGTCTCTTAAGCCTCTCCATCTTATATAATATTTAATTAAAAATATGAAAAAAAAAAAAAAAAAATATATATATATATATATATATATGTAATAAAAATAAATTATTATTTAGATTTAATATATAAAATATAAATGTCAATATTATATATAGATACAGTTAAGATCATTTATAAAGATTAACTTACTCTTCTGGAAGTGGGTTTCTTGAAGTAAAACTATTTGGATTAATGGGAATTGCTTGAACTCTGGCACTCTTACCACTGTCGGTATATACAACATAAAGTAATTCATTTTTATCAATACCTAATTCTTTTTCAATAATGAAAAGGTGTTCCTGGTTTTTATATTATATTATATTATATTATATTATATTATATTATTTAATTGATTTATTTTACTTATTTTTATTATATTTTATTTTTAATTTATTTTTAATTTTAATTTATTTATTTATTTATTTATTTATTTTTATTTTTTTTTATTTTTATTTTTTTATTTTTTTATTATTTTTTTTTTTTTTATTATATTTTCACCTACCTTCCATGGACAGTAAGTATCCAAAACAACAATAGAACCACTTTCATCAATTTCGTGTCTAATTTTTATAATAAAAAATTTATTATAATTTAATAAGAGTACATTTATATATATATATATATAATATAGTATAAAAAATTAAAAATTAATATATATATATGAACCTTTTTTTAATAGAGTTAACAACGATATCTCTGGCTGGCATCCACTGATTTGCACAAGCAAAAAGGATATCTTTGAATTCATTACCTATCATCTTTATATTATTATTATTATTATTATTATTATTATTATTATTATTATTAATTTCAATTAATCAAATATTATTTATAGAGTATTTATCATATTTATTATATTTACTAATATTAAACTTTTTTATTATTATTTTTTTTTATTCATAACATATTATAATCGTTGTTTATTTGATTATATAATTTTTTTTATTGCTATTTCATTTTTTTTTTTTTTTTTTTTTTTTTTTATTTTTATTTTTATTTTTATTTTTATTTTTATTTTTACCTCTACAGCTTTATGGAATTGTTTCTATATTAAATTTAATATATATATATATTTATATTTATATAAAATATACATTGTTAAATTATATTATTATAAATACATATAAAGTATTATTTTAATATAAAATATATTTATTATTTAATAATTTTTTGAATTTTACGTAGTAAGTATCTTCAGAATTGTCACCATTCCATGATGGGTTTAAACGAGCAACTCTGGCAGAAATATTAGTATTATCAATGTATGTAGCTTTAACTTTTTTTTTTATTAAATAATATATAATATAATAAAATATAATAATAATAATAATAATATTTTTTATTTAAATAATAAATAGAATAAATTTTATTTAATATATATATTATCATAGTGTATTTATAAAATTAATTAAAGTGATAATTATAATAATATTAATAATATTTTTAATAATATTTTTAATAATATTTTTAATAATAATAATAATAATAATAATAATAATAATAATAATAATAATAATAATAATAATAATAATAGTAATTATTATTATTATTATTATTATTATTATTATTATTATTATTATTATTATTAAAATTAATATAAATAAAATAAAAAAAAAAAAAAAAAAAAAAAAATTACCATCAGTATCATATTGTGGAATACCATTGTCATTACCGTCAACACATTCAACAAAAGTTTTGTATAATCTTTGATATAAAGTTTCAGTTTTTGGATCTTCAATATCCCAATTAATTAATTTGGCAACAATTTTTTTACCATAATGTTTGTAAATTAACCCAGCACTAGATAATTTAGTAGTATATTCATCACTAAATGTTTCATTAAAACCCTTTTGGTGATGGTCATATCTTTTTATTATTATTATTTCATTTTATTTTTTTCAATTAATTATTTTAAAAAATTTTTTATTGATATTTTTCAATAAACATATGTAATTCAAATAATCATTAAATTTTAAATATAATAAAAATTGTGGGGTTTTATAAAGATTTAATATATTAAAAAAAAAAAAAAAAAAAAAAAAAGTTTGCTAATGAACTTTCAGGAGTTGTATATATATATTATTCATTGCATATAAAGAATACCTTTTTGTTTCATGATTGTATTCACCACCAACATCAAAGACAACATCAAGATCATTCAAAATATTGGGGTCTCTTGTTCTAACTATAATTTTTTCATAAGAAATTATAACATATAAATTATTTAAATTTATATGAGAAATATCAATATATATATTTTTACAATCGAAAAAATCATTTATTAAAAAAAAAAACTATTGAAAATAACGTTAAGTAATATATTAATGATACTAACTGACTTTAGCTTCCTTGTATTCGTCTATTGTTAATATTTTTATTATAATTACAAATTTGAAAATATAAATATATACATATATCATATATATATATATGAAATATTTAATTAAAGTTATTATTATTATTTATTTATTTATTTATTTATTTATTTATTTAGTTTATATTTTATATTAAGTCAAAATTAAATTTATAATTTATTAAAATAATAATATATATATAACGTAATGATGTAATAATATATAATTATAAATATTTTACCTAAAGTAGTTAAGAAAAAGGTAGCTAAAGCATCGTCAGCATGAAATGAACCACTGTGAGTACCAATTCTGACCCTTTCATTAATTAAAGTATTCATAAACACAAATATTATTAACTTTCAATTTTAAGTAAATATATAAAAACTATTTAAATAGTTACTTACATCCTTCTTTTCTTTTATTTTTTTAAAAAAAAAAAAATTATTATTATAAAACTATTTTAAAAAATATTTAATATATTTCTTTTAAAAACAAAAATAATTAATAATTTATTTCATTATGATTATAAATTTTTATTGGTCGACACAAAAATAATTAAATAATTAAATAGTATTTTAAAAAATAAATAAATATTAATTTTTGAAAGTTCAAAGAATACAAATTAATTAGAAAAAAAAAAAAAGGAAATAGTTTTTATTATATTCATATTATTTATGTTATTTCTACTTATATATAAAATTCCTTTTTGTTGAACTATGTATATATTTTTATAAATAATAAATAATTTAGTACGTAAGTTCGATTTGAATAGAAAGAAATATAAATAATTAATAAAAACAAATATGAAATAAATAAAATATTTTAATAATAAAAATGAAATATTTATATAAAAACAAATAAATTAGTATCAAATAAATTAATATAGAATAATTATTAAAGCAACTAAATTATTTAAATAAAAAACATGAATTCATATTTACTATTCTTATTAATATTTATTCATATGTCTACTTTTTATTAAATTTTTATTTTTTAAATAAATTTATAGAAATTCAATTTCAATATTTTTTAATAATTGCCATCTTCATAATAATAAAAAAACAAAACAAAACAAATGTCTGCCGAATCCAATAAAGATAGTAAATTTGAATTAACATCTATTTATAAAGAAAAAACCTCTAGTAAAAATATACCATTTGATTTAAATTTAATTGATAATCTTGAAAAAAATGCAGGAGACATAGCTATCGAAATTCATAGAATGGTTGCTTCACTTCAGAATAAATTAAATACTGTAGGCGTTTATATTAAAATTAATAATAATAATAATAATAATATATATTATTATTATTTTTTTTCAGTATCATAAAAAAGTTAATAGTAATGATAAAGAACGAAATAAATATTAATAATTAAAAATTAATAATTAATAATTAATAATTAATAATTAATTAATTAATTAATTAATTAATTAATAATAATAGTCAATACATATATATATATATATATATTTATTTATTTATTTATTTATTTATTTATTTATTTTTATAATTAATTAAAAGATGAGTCAAAGTACATTAGAATCAATTCATGTACAAGATACAACCGCAAAAAAAATTGATAAAGAAATAATGGAAAGTGTTGAACAAACAGAACGTATGATAAACTTATGTGAAACTTTAAATAAAGACATGGATAAAATTTATGATTTATCAGAAAAAATGTAGGTGTAATTTTAAAAATTAATATAAATATAGAATTAAAATTATTTTATATTGTATTATTTAATATTTGTTTAATTAAACAATGTATTAATGTTACAAATAATAATATATATATATGTGACAGAAAACAAATTCAAGAATCACTAAAAACTATCGAAGATTTTCTTTTATAATTTACTAATTTAATAATAAAATTATATATTAAATATATTATTTATATTATTTTTATATAATATATATTATATCCAAAAAATATAAAAAGTAGTAAAAAAATAAAATAAAAAAAAAAATTGATAATAATAATAATAATAATAATAATAATAATAATAATCATAATAATAATATAAATCAATTGTTTTAATTTAAATGTATATTTAAAAAATAAAGAATATAATTATATAATGTAATGAAAAATTAGATCTTATTAATCAATTTATAATTATATTTCGGTGTAATTTTCTATTAATATTTTTTTTATTTAATCATTTTATATTTATTTTCAAAATTTGTTTATAATTAAATATTTTAATGATTATTTATAAATACCCACTTAACACTTTTTTATAAATGAATTCTTTTTTTCAATATCAAATATTCTACAAAAAAAAATAAAATTTTTTTACCTCTATTTATATCAATTATTATACAATAATTAATTTTGTTATTTTAACATAACCATTTAATTTTAAAAGCAAAAAAATTTCAATTTTTCTATTCAAAATAAAAAAAATCTGGTAAACTCCGCCTAAAGCTAAAAGTTTTATTAGTAAAAGTAATAATAATCAACAAATAAATATTTTACTAAAATAAATATAATGAAAAAGATATAAATATATATATATAAAGTAAAAAAAAATCTAATTATTTATATATTTTTTTTATTATATTTTTTTTATTATAAATTTTATAAAGTCAATGATAATATTAGAATTAAAAAAAAATAATTGTATAATTACAAATATAACCTTTTATTAATATTAAAATAAATTTATGTTTACTGTTGGAATTAATAAAATTTATTTTAAATTTTAAATTTATAAAATTTAAAATTTTATAATCTCAATAGTATATTTTATTATTAATTAAAATTAGAAATAAATAAATAAATAAAAAGTATATCTTTTTTTTTTATAATTAAATAGATTTGAATGTAACATTTAAACATTATTTTAATTAATAAAATAGAAAAACAAAAGCAAAAACAAAAAACAAGATATTATATAAATATTTTTTATTATTAATATTAATTATATGTACATGTATTTACGTATAAATAATGATATATTTTTTCTCTTAGTAAAAAAAAAAAAAAAAAGAAAAAAAAAAAAAGAGTGAGAATAAAGTTCATGGAATAAATTAAAAAATATAAAGTTTATTATTTTAATGTTTTAAAAAATATACAAAACAAAAAACAAAAAACAAAAAATCAAAAAAAAATTTTTTTTCAGATATATACAACAAAGTTTTTTTTTTTTTTTTTTTTTTTTTTTTTTTTTTTTTTTTTATCATTATTATTATTTATTTATTTATTTATTCTAAACAAAAATAAAATAGAATAAAATAAAATAAAATAAAAAATTTTGTTAAAAGTATTATTGAATTACAAAGAATATGTATTATAGATTTAAAATATTAAAAAATTAATATTTTATACATATTTTTTAATATTTTTTTATTCTAAAATAAAAAAAAAAAAAAATGTAAGATTTATTTAATTTCACAAAACTATGCATACAGCATAATTAAAATCTGATATTCGCTATTATCAATTTTTTTATTTTTAACTATAATTTTTTTTTTTTTTTTTTTTTTTTTTTTTTTTGAATATAATATTGATATATAAATTTTATTACAATAAGAATTAAAATAGAATAAAGATAAAAAATGTCAAAACCAAATAATAAATATAAGTTTTTTCCATTTGTGGGTCAAATGGAAGATACCCAATTTCCAATAAAACAAGAAAAAAAAGATATACAATATAGTAATGCCATCCTTTATCCTCGATTACCATATCCACAATCAAAACTAAAAAGAAAAAGACCATTAAATAAACTAGTGGAAAATAGAATATCAATGAAAAGATTGCAACGTTTGAAAGATGTAATGGATATTGATAATAAAGAAAATTTCAATAAAGCAACATCTAAGAATTTAACAAATAATAAAGAGACTATAAATTCAGTTTTATCATCAAGTTCTTCACTGTTAAAGAAAGTAATAAATAAAATTTCTTATTAAATTTTATCACTATTGATTTTTCAATTTCAATTATAGTATTAATTTTTTTTTTATATTATATATATAAATATATTAATATATAATAATGTATATACGAATTAATAATTATATATATATATATTATCATTTTATATTTTGCAACCAATAATAAAATATAAATAAATTGTGATTTTATAATTTAAATTTAAAAAAAAAAAAAATTGAAAGAGAAGTGATGAAAAATATAAAAGTTTATTAAATATGGATAAAAAAATTAAACCAATTGTTTATGAAAGAGTAAAAGTTAAGAAAGCGCCTCCTCGAAAAATAATGACAAAAGAGGAATATAATTTATCTATTGAACCAAAAGTGTATGTACCTACAGAATCAAAAGTAGGATCAACACCAAAAAAAATTGAAATCGAACGGAAAAAAAGAATCTATTCAAAAATTAAATTAGAAAATTTATTGGAAGAAAAGGGAATCACACCTGAGCACATTAATAATATTATTGGTGAAGGAAAGGATAATTATGCCAAAAACTTTTTTTTGGAGGATAAACATTTTTTGAAAATTGAAATTTTTGATAATGAAGAGTTTGATAATAGAACAATTCATGAATGGCTCAATATGGATAGAAAAACCTGGAATATTGCAGAATTTCCAGATTATAGTAATTGTGAAATTGCATATGCTTCCGTGCCAATACCTGCTCAGGGTTTTCTTTATCCAGATTGGAAAGAATGCTATGCGTATGCTTACAATTTTAAAAAGAAACAATGGAAAGTGTACTGGAAGGTCCATAGACTTTGGTATAAAGATTATAAAATTACCGAATCTGATTCAGAATTTGAAATTTTTGATGAAGATGATGATCTCTTATTTCCTTTCATTAATCAAGATGAAATAAATGCGGACGATGAATTAACAAATAAAACATGGTTATCAAGGTAAAATAAAAATAAATAAATAAATAAATGAACTTAATAATAATAAAAGAAATAATAATAATAGAAGTTAAAATAATAAAATAAAAATAATATATTAATTCAACAATTTAATAATATATATAAATAAATAAATAATAAGAATTCATCTACGATTTATGGCAGAAGATCCAAGAGTATTTGCAAATAGAATTGAATGGGCAGTCCAAAAAAGAAACAAAATAGAATCTTTAATTGTAAAAAATTAATTTATATGTTGATATTTTTATATTTTTATTATACATAAAAAAATACTAATAAATAAAATCATTTTAATATTAATTTTTCTTTTTATTATATTTCATTATCATTTACCATTTACCTTTTGTTTTGGAAATAAAAACTAATGAATACTAAATAAATTAATAAATATTTATTCAATACATTAGAGATATAATTTATATATTGATTATATACCAACAGATTATTCTTTAACAATTCCAGATGATATTTTTAAAAAAATAGAATATATAGGAACACGTGGAAATAATTCATATTATAATAAAATTAAAGATAAAAAAGTTTATAACACTTTAATGAATGAAATAAAATTGGATTATTCTCGTCAAATGAATAAAATGCTTTTTGATAAAGAAGTATAGTATTATTTTTTAAAATATTATATATTATTATTATTATTATTATTATTATTATTATTATTATTATTATTATTATTATTATTATTATTATTATTATTATTATTATTATTATTATTATTATTATTATTATTATTATTATTATTATTATTATTATTATTATTATTATTATTATTATTATTATTTATTATTATTATTATTATTATTATTATTATTATTATTTTTATTATTATTATTTTTATTATTATTTATTATTTATTATTATTATTATTATTATTATTATTATTATTATTATTATTATTATTATTATTATTATTATTATTATTATTATTAAAAGATATTTTTATGCTAATATACAATAATACTGTTATTATGATTTTGTTATTATATTTATTAAAATAGGTATTTGATGATGAAAATCAATCAATGTATTCCTTTTTAAAATTACCAAAAATTGAATCGAAACAAGAAAAAGCAGGGTATAGTTATAAATATAAAATAAAATAAGAATTAATTTATTAGTATATAATATTAAAAAATAAAATCATTTAAATTTTGTATTAAAAAAAAAAATAATAATAATAATATTTATATTTTATTGCATATATATAATCAACATTTTTATATATTTAGATTTAAAAAAAGAGATATACCATATTATAGATTTAAAGAACAAAAGCAAATATTTACTTTTAAATCATTTTTAAATAAAAGTGAAGCTATTTCAACATTGGCAAAGATTAGAACAGAGTGTGATAGTTTATCTTCTAAATGTATAGTTGTAACTAATATAAGTAAAGCTATTAAAATAGACGAATTTGAACTCTTACAAAATAATAATATACAACAAATGAAGGAATATTTACATGAAAAGTATTTAAAAGACAATATATATATATGAATATTTTAATAATAGTTATTTATAATATATACAATTTTTTTTTATTAATTATTATTGTTTTATTATAATTTTTATTAAAAATATTTTAAAAATTTATAAATATATTACTAAAAATATTATAAATTATAAAATATTATTAATCAGTTGGGTAAATACATTAAAAAATATAATTTATTACGGATTTGATAAAGTTGGAAAAGGATGGTACAATATCCATGAAAATAATATTGAAGTCTATCTTTCCTCTAAACTTCAAAAATTTATGACAACTGTAAAATTTATAATGGAAGATTCAACAAGATATTTAGTATTAAATTCACTTTACGATTATATTAATGTTTTTTCATTACCAATGAATTATGATGTTTGTGTTTGTGACACAAATTTAGTTAAGATGAATCCAAAAGAAGAAAAAGAAGAAATTAAAATTGACCCAAAGTATGATGCAAGAGTTAATTATTGTAAAACTACTTTTAGTAATGGTAATAGTACTGATAATAATGATAATGAAAAAGAAAATAATTCTATGGAAAAAGAAGGAGCAGATGAATCACCCAACCGTGACAGTAATAGCAATGACAATAATAAGACTAAGCCAATATTTTATTTAGATCTTCTTTATAAGGATGATACTATATGTTATAGTACGGAATTAGAAAAAATTACACAAACCATTCTTTATGTATTTAATAAGGCAATTTCTTGTGTTGAAAATATTCCACAATTGGAACCTTTAATTTTAAAGAATATTTCATTTGCAGCCAAACCTGTTATTGAAAAAGTTCATGAACAAGAACAAATTATCAAGAAAATAAAGGCCCTTCTTGTTAAAAATGTAGAAAAATTGGTAGAACCATTAAAGGAATATGCTAAACTCTTTGAAAAATATTTACCCATATTAAGATTAACTCAAGCTGAATTTATAGAAAGTTATAGTAATATATCAGAAATTTTAATTGAAGATATTGAAAAAGATTATTTAAAGTATACAAAAGAATGGAATGAAATTAATTCTAAAATACCATCATCAATTCAAATTGGTATTTTTGTAGTCTCTTGTGAACAAATAAAGAATGCTATGAAAAAAGATAAAGCAAAAATGATTATGAATATTTTAGCTGAAGATACAGATAAATTGGCTTCTTCTATCATTAAATCCTTTATGGATATTCAAAGAAAACTTAAAACTAAACCAATTAGTGTTGAAGAATTAATGGAAATTCGTGAATATATGAAAACTGTACCTGATTTAGTAAAAGACCAACAAATTCGTATTCAAAATATGCAATTTAGGTATGATTTTTTAGATAAATATAAGTACAGTATTTCTAATGACAGTTTTAGATCAAGATGGAATGCCATGGCTTGGCCAATGAAAATTAACGAAGTAATAGATGAAAGTATACTCACTCATAATCTAGAGGAATTAGAATTCAAAAAGAATTTGACTTTGGATCAAGAATTATTTAAAGAAAAGTTATCCCAAATTTCTGGAATGGTAGCAGAATATGCCAATATTTATGATATAGGAAAATTAACAGAAATTGTTTCTGACGTTTATAAGGTTTCCTTAGAATTGAAGGAATGTCAATCTAATGTATTATTATTCAATTCAAGAGAAAATCTTCTCGGCATGGATGTCACAAATTATGAAGAAGTATTAACATTAGTGCAAGATTTCGAACCCTATAAAAATCTTTGGATGACTATTACTGATTGGTTAAAATTTAAAACTCAATGGTTAGATGGACCATTTAATGAATTAGATCCTGTTGAAGTTGAAAAGAACTGGAATGATGCATGGAAAGTTATTGCTAAATCAGTGAAGACGTTTAAATCCAATAGCAATTTATTAGAAATAGTAAATAATATCAAAACACAATTATTAGAATTTAAACCTTACATACCAATGATTCAAGCACTTAGAAATCCGGGTTTACGTGATCGTCATTGGGAACAAATTTCTAATGAATTAAACCAAGAATTAAACCCAAATACTTTCTCGAATTTGAACGATTTAATTAAACTAAATGTTCATGAAAATTTAAGTAAAATTGCATCGATTTGTGATACTGCAGGAAAAGAATATTCAATTCAAGCAGCCTTAGATAAAATGATGGGAGAATGGGAAAATCAAAATCTTGAAATTACAGCTTATAAAGATACTGGTACTTTCATTATGAAAATTTCTGATGAATTACTTCATCAATTAGAAGATCATATTGTTCTTACTCAATCTATGATGTTTTCACCATATAAAGATCCATTTATTGATCAGCTTACGAGTTGGGAAACAAAAATCAAAACTACACAAGCTGTTCTTGATGAATGGATGGCTTGCCAACGTTCCTGGCTTTACCTTGAACCTATTTTTAATTCCAAAGATATTGTAGAGCAACTGCCACTTGAAAGTAAAAGATTTATGACAATGGATAGAACCTGGAGGAAAATATTGAATCAAGCTAATATTCAACCTGAAGTCATCCCTTGCTGTTCAGATCAAAAGGTTCTTTCGTCATTCATCGAATGTAATAAGTTATTAGATCATGTTTCCAAAGGATTATCTTCCTATTTGGAAAAGAAACGTCTTGCTTTCCCAAGATTCTTTTTCCTTTCAGATGATGAATTACTCCAAATTTTATCACAAACTAAAGATCCACGTGCTGTACAACCTCACCTTCGTAAATGTTTCGAAAATATTGCTAAATTAGATTTTGAAAAAGATAATTTAATTACTGCAATGTATTCTGCTGAAGGAGAACGTATCCCATTAGTAGATCCATTTATTCCCGAAGGAAATGTGGAAACTTGGTTAACAAAAGTTCAAAATCTTATGAAATTAAGTATAAGAGAAGAAATAATTAAAGGATTAGATACTTATCCAACTGTAGAACGTTCTCAATGGGTACAAGAGCATCCTGGTCAAGTTGTTATTGCTGTAAGTCAGACCTTCTTTACCACAGAAGTAACAGAAGCTATTTCCAATGGTAGTGATAGTATGAAAAAATATCTTCAAAAACAATTAGATCAACTACAAAGTTTAGTAAGTCTAGTCAGAGGGGAATTACCATATATTACTCGTTCTATTATTGGAGATTTGATTGTTATTGATGTCCATGCTCGTGATATAATGAAGAAATTAATTGATTCCCAAGTATCTTCAATTAATGATTTTGAATGGATGAGTCAGTTAAGATATTATTGGGAAAATGATGACTTAACCATCAGAATTGTTAATGCAGAATTTACTTATGGTTATGAATACTTAGGTAATACTGGTAGATTGGTTATCACTCCATTAACTGATAGATGTTACTTGACCTTATGTGGTGCTATGCATCTTTATATGGGTGGTGCTCCTGCAGGTCCAGCAGGAACTGGTAAAACAGAAACTGTTAAAGATCTTGCAAAAGCATTGGCAAAGCAATGTGTTGTCTTCAACTGCTCTGATCAATTGGATTATCTTGCTATGGAAAAATTCTTTAAAGGTTTGGCTAGTGCTGGTGCTTGGGCTTGCTTCGATGAATTTAATAGAATTGATATTGAAGTATTGTCTGTTATTGCTCAACAAGTTATGAGTATTCAAAAAGCTGCTGCTTCACATTTAGAAACCTTTATCTTTGAAGGTACTGAATTATCACTTGATCCAACAAATGCTATATTTATTACTATGAATCCAGGTTATGCGGGTAGAACCGAACTTCCAGATAATTTAAAGGCATTATTCCGTCCAGTGGTAAGTTTAAATTATTTTATTTTTTTCTTAAAAGGGGATTTTTTTTATTATATATATATATTTTTTTTCTTTATTACAATAATTGATTTGATTATTAATTTATAAAATATCTATTTTCTATTTACTTCTAAATGGGGAAAAATAAAAGGCTATGATGATTCCTAATTATGAAATGATTGCTGAAATTAGTTTATTCTCTTTCGGATTTTCAGAAGCTCAAATACTTGCTAAAAAAATGGTTGCAACATTTAAATTATCATCTGAACAATTATCTATTCAAGATCACTACGATTTTGGTATGAGAGCTGTAAAAACAGTTATTTCAAGTGCAGGTAATCTTAAACGCGAAAATCCATTAGAATCTGAAGACTTCTTATTATTAAGAGCTTTATGTGATGTTAATCTTCCAAAATTCCTTGCTGAAGATATTCCATTATTTAATGGTATTATTTCAGATCTTTTCCCAGGTATTAAAAAACCTGAAATCGATTATGGCGATTTAATTACATCATTAGAACAAGCATGTTATTCTTTCGGATTACAACCAACACCTGTCTTTATTGAAAAATGTATTCAGATGTATGCTATGACAATCGTACGTCATGGTCTTATGTTAGTCGGACCCACTGGTGGGGGAAAAACATGCTGTTATAGAGTATTAGCAAAGGCGCTCACTGAGTTATCATTAAATCCAAGATATCACGATAAATATTTCCGCATCCATAAATATGTTATGAATCCAAAATCAATTACGATGGGTCAATTGTACGGTGAATTTGATTTACAAACGCATGAATGGACTGATGGTATTTTACCATGTTTAATTAGAATTGGTTGTAGTATGGAAAACAAAGATAAACATTGGTATATATTTGATGGTCCTGTGGATGCCATTTGGATTGAAAGTATGAATACAGTATTAGATGATAACAAAAAATTATGCTTAACCAGTGGTGAAATTATTAAATTGCTTCCAACTCAAACTTTAATCTTTGAAGTTGAAAATTTAGCATTTGCTTCACCAGCTACAGTATCTAGATGTGGTATGATTTATTTAGAACCAAATGCCTTAGGTGTTGAACCCTTAATAAAGTCATGGATTGAATCTGAAGTTCAATTGTTTTCTGAATCTTACAATGAAACATTTACCAATGAGCTTAATAAATTATTTGATACTTTCTTATTACCTGGTTTAGAATTCTTATACCATAATATAAGAGAACCAGTTGCTACGACCAGAGGAAATGTTTCTCAAAGTTTAATGAGAATCTTTGATTGTTTAATTTCTGCCTATAAAGAAGAAAATAAACCAAAAATTGTAGCTGCCTCAGAACAAATGTGTATTAATAATATAGAATCATTATTTATATTCTCACTTATTTGGTCATTAGGTATCACCTCAAATATTGAAGGAAGACAGAAGTTTGACGCCTGGTTAAGAGAAATGTTTAATGAACATCCATTAAAATTACCTATTCCTGAAGAAGGTACAGTATTTGATTATAAATTTGTTATGGAAGACCAACAATGGATTAATTGGATGTCTAGTGTAAAAGAGTTTGAAATGCCTCAGAATGGAAGTAAGGATGTTATTGTTCCAACAATTGATACGATTAGAATATCTTATTTATTAGAATTATTGATTGTAAATAACTATAAGACCTTATGTATTGGACCAACAGGTACAGGTAAATCTGTATTAATAACCAACAAAATTATTGAAAGCATGCCAACTAAGAATTACCTTCCAGTAATATTAAACTTTTCTGCAAGAACAAGTGCCAACCAAACACAAGATTTCATTGACTCAAAATTAGAAAAAAGACGTAAGAATATATATGGGCCACCCATTGGTCATAAAATGATTATATTTATTGATGATTTGAATATGCCAATGTTGGATGTTTGTGATTCTCAACCCCCAATTGAATTGATTAGACAATATCTAGATCATGGAGGTTGGTATGACAGAAAGAGTATTGGTTCTTTCAATGAACTTCAAGATATAATATTAGTATGTGCTATGGGTCTACCTGGTGGTGGTAGAAATCCAATTACTCCAAGATTTACAAGACATTGTAATATGATATCCTTCACTGAAATGGAAGATCAAAGTTTAAAGAAGATCTTTTCCACAATTTTATCTTCATTTATGGTCGTTTTCCCACAAAATATCAATGATTTATGTAATCCTTTGGTAGATGCATCTATTGAAATTTATAATACAATTAGACAGGAACTTTTACCAACTCCTGCTAAATCCCATTATACCTTCAATCTTCGTGATCTTTCCAAAGTATTTAAGGGTATGCTTGATGTTGGACCTAGTACAATTATTGATCCAAATGATATTGTTAGATTATGGATTCACGAATGCTTAAGAGTATTCCAAGATCGTTTAATTGACGATACTGACAGAGGCTGGTTCTTAGACGAAATTAAATCTGTAATGAATAAAATACTTAAAATGAATTATTCGAATGTTGTTGAACAAGAACCATTAATTTATGGTGACTACATGAATCCAAATTCAGATAATAAAGTTTATTGTGAAGTCAAGGATTTGAAAAAATTGGCAAAAACCATTGATAATTATTTAGAAGATTATAATACCTCAGTCACCTCACCGATGAAATTAGTACTTTTCCTTGATGCTGTTGAGCATATCTCTAAAATATGTAGAATTATTCGTCAACCCCAAGGTAATGCATTATTACTTGGTGTTGGTGGTAGTGGTCGTCAATCTCTCTCTAAATTAGCTATATTTATGGAAGATTATGAAATTTATCAAATTGAGCTCTCCAAGAACTATGGAACACAAGAATGGCATGATGATATAAAGCATGTTATGATGGGTGCAGGTTTAGAAGAAAAATCAATAGTATTCTTAATATCAGATACACAAATTGTTTCTGAAACATACTTTGAAGATATTAATAATATATTAAATTCTGGTGATGTACCAAATATTTATACCCCTGATGAAATGGATCAAATTATTAACAATATGAGACAAAGATTCCCACAAACCAATACGTTTATACCAACGAAAGAAAACTTGTTTGCTCTTTATGTTGGAAGGGTTAAAAAATTCCTTCATCTAATTCTATGTATGAGTCCTATGGGTGAATCATTTACAACAAGACTTAGAATGTTCCCATCCCTTGTTAACTGTTGTACAATTGATTGGTTTACTATGTGGCCAGAAGAAGCTCTTCAATCGGTTGCTGCCAACTTTATATCAGGTTAGTTTATTTTCGTTATTATTATATTATTATTATTATCATTACAATATTATTATTAATATATATTTTTTAATTTTTTTTTATTTTTATCAATTTTATATATATTATTTTTTTTTTATTTATTTATTTTAAAAAAAAAAAAATTTATATATATAACTCAATTAATATGAATATAAATTACTACATCAATTTTATATATTAATATTTATTATGTATTATATATAAATAAATAAATAGAAATATCAGATATTGGTGATGAAGAAGTAATGGAAGGTATTGTATCTTATTGTGTATTTATTCACGAATCTGTAAGAGAAAAATGTATAAAATTTGAAACTCAATTGAACAGACATAACTTTGTCACACCAAAAAGTTATCTAGAATTATTAACATTGTATAAAACATTATTGGAAAAGAAGAAAAATGATTTAACAACTCTTCGTAATAGAATTTCTACAGGTTTAGAAAAGTTATTGAATGCTACCAAAGAAGTTGAATCGCTTCAAGAAGAACTTAAAAACACTCAACCTTTATTACTTCAAACTTCAGAAGAAGTGGAAAGAACAATGAAACAAATTTCTGAAGATAAGGCTGCTGCTCAAGTTATAAGAGAATCCGTGTTGAAAAAGGAAGAATTTGCTTCCAATAAAGCAGAAGAAACAAAGAAAATTGCTGATGAATCTCAAAGAGATTTAGATGAAGCTTTACCAGCATTAGATGCTGCTTTAGAAAGTCTTAATAGTTTATCAAAGAATGATGTTATTGAAGTAAGAAGTATGCAACGTCCACCAGAAGGTGTTAAACTGGTTATTGAAGCTGTTTGTATTATGAAAGGAATTAAGCCAAAGAGAGTAGATAGTGATAAGATTGGTAAGAAAGTGGATGATTATTGGGATGTCGGTAAGGCTTTATTAGCAGATCCAGCAAAATTCTTGGATAGTTTAATGAATTTCGATAAAGATAATATTTCCGAACAAACCATCTTGAAAATTAAACCATATATTGAGAGTCCCGAATTTCAAGTTTCGGTTATTGCCCACGTGTCAAAAGCTGCTAAATCTATTTGTCAGTGGGTAAGAGCTATGGAAAAGTATTATTGGGTAGCAAAAGCAGTTGCACCTAAAAGAGAAAAATTAAAAGAAGCTCAAAAAGTTTTAGAGGAAACATTGGCTTCCTTGGATGAATCCAAGAGAGAACTTCAAGCTGTTGATAATAATATTCATGAAATGGAAAGACAATATGAAGATTTAATTTTAAAGAAGGAAGAATTAAAGCAAAAAGTAGATGAATGTAATTTAAAGTTAACAAGAGCTCAAAAACTTATTACTGGTTTATCCGATGAAAGAAAGAGATGGTCTGAATCAGTAAATGGATTTGATAAATCTATTGAAAATGCTGTTGGTGATATTTTAATTGCTTCAGGTTCCATTGCCTATTTAGGAGCCTTTTCATCCGAATATCGTGCTGAATTAATTGAAGAATGGATGGATGAATTTAACAGCTTAAATATACCACATTCTTATAATGTATCTCTTTGGGATATTCTTGGTGATCCAGTACTTTTACGTGAATGGGAAGTTTTTGGTTTACCAAAGGATTCCTTCTCTAGGGATAATGGTCTCATTATTCATCATTCACAAAGATGGCCACTGTTAATAGATCCACAAGGGCAAGCCAATAAATGGATAAGAAATATGGAAAAGGAGAAAAATCTTGAAATAGTGAAGCTTACTGATCAAAACTATATTAGAACACTAGAAAATGCTATTCGATTTGGTAAGCCAGTATTAATTGAAAATATTGGTGAGAAGTTAGACCCTGCTTTAGATCCTATATTATTAAGACAAGTTTATTTACAAGGAGGTAGTCAAGTTATTAAACTAGGTGATAACGTTATTCCATATCATTCAGATTTTAAGCTTTATATTACCACTAAACTTCCAAATCCACATTATACTCCAGAAATATATGCCATGTTAACTATTGTTAACTTTACATTAGCTCCAAGTGGTCTAGAAGATCAATTGCTTGGTATTGTTGTTGCTAATGAACGTCCAGATTTAGAAGAAATTAAAAATTCCCTTGTAATTAGTAATGCCCAAATGAAAAAGGAATTAAAAGATATTGAAGATAAGATTCTATATCTATTGTCTACTGTACAAGGTAGTCCTGTAGATGATGAACGTTTAATTGATACTTTGGCTGCTTCCAAAGTTACCTCATCTGAAATTAAAGAAAAAGTTTTAGAAGCTGAAACTACAGAAAAGGATATTGATATTACAAGAAATTCATATTCAGCGGTAGCCGTAAGAACTAGAATTCTTTTCTTCTGTATTGTAGAACTCTCTGCTATTGATCCTATGTATCAATATTCATTAACATGGTTCCTTAATCTTTTCGTTAATTCGATCACCAATTCAGAGCCTTCCAACGATATTGAAGTTAGAATTACTAATATTAATGATTATTTCACTTTCTCACTCTATACTAACATCTGTAGAAGTTTGTTCGAAAAGCACAAATTGATGTTCTCCTTCTTATTAACAACAAGAATATTAATGAATGAAAATAAGATTGATGAAGAAGAATATAAATTCTTGATTACAGGAACCGTAAGTAACAAGGTTGACACAAGTAAACCAAATCCAGCAGAACAATGGTTAACCAGTCAATCATGGAATGAAATTCAAACACTTTCTTCCCTAAAAGCATTTGACGGATTTGATGATGAAGTTATCTATAAAACAGAAATATTTGAAAAGATATTTGATAGTCAAAATCCACATAAAGAACGTTTATCTGGTCGTTGGCATAGTAAACTTAATCAATTCCAAAAGATATTAGTTCTTCGTTGTATTCGTGTGGATAGAGTCATTACGGCCATTCAAGAATTTGTTGCTGATGTATTAAGTGAACAATTTATTGAGCCACAAAATTCAGCCTTATCCGAACTTTATAAGGAATCCACACCAATGACTCCATTAATTTTCATTCTTTCTGCTGGTGCTGATCCTGCTACTAACCTTTACAAATATGCTGAAGAATGCAGATTCAGTAAGAAATTATATTCTGTTTCGTTAGGTCAAGGTCAAGGTCCAAGAGCCGAAAAATTAATTAAAGATGGTATGGAAAAGGGATTATGGATTTTATTACAAAATTGTCATTTAAGTCCAAGTTGGATGCCAACATTAGATAAAATTGTAGATTCAATTACTCTTGATAAAGTTCATAGAGATTTCAGATTATGGTTGACAAGTATGCCATCAGATAAATTCCCTGTAGCTATTCTTCAAAATGGTATTAAGTTAACGGTTGAACCTTCATTTGGTATAAAGGCCAATTTAATGAGAACCTATTCAACCATCACGGATGATTATCTAGATAGTTGTACTAAACCAATACCTTGGAGACGTTTACATTTTGCACTTGCGTTCTTCCATGCAGTTGTTCAAGAAAGAAGAAAGTTTGGTTCGCTTGGATGGAATATTCCATATGAATTTACCGAAGGAGATCTTCAAATTTGTGCTAAGCAATTGAAAATGTATTTAGAAGAATACGAAGAAATTCCATTTAAGGTACTGAAATATACAGTAGGTCAAATTAATTATGGTGGACGTGTCACAGATGATTGGGATAGACGTTTAATTATGAATATTTTAGATGGATTCTATTGTCCGGAAGCACTTAAAGAAGGTTATAAATTCTCAAGCTCTGGAATATACTATTCCATTGCAGGAGAAACCAGTAGCAGTTATAAAAACTATATTAAATCATTACCAATTGATGAAACAGCAGAAATCTTCTCTATGCATGAAAATGCCAATATATCTTATGCTCAAAAGGAAGTCTATAGTACATTTGCCACTCTACTTATGCTTATGCCACATACTTCTAAGAGTAATACTGGTGAAAGTCGTGAAGAACAACTTTTGGAAACTACTAAATCTATTGAAGAAAAGATTCCATACCCAATGGACTTAGAAGCTATTCAAAAGAAATATCCAACCAATTATTCAGAATCTATGTCAACAGTATTAGTACAAGAAGTCGTACGTTACAATAAATTATTAGCAGAAATTCACAGTTCATTGAAAGAAGTTATGAAAGCGTTGAAAGGTTTAGTAGTTATGTCTGAATTCTTAGAAAGTATGTGTGAAAGTATATATCTTAATCAAGTTCCTGAAGCATGGCATGCCAAGGCCTATCCATCTTTAAAATCTCTATCCGGTTGGGTAAACGATTTAAATGAAAGAATTAAATTTATTAAAAATTGGATTGATAATGGAATACCAACGGTCTTTTGGATTAGTGGTTTCTTCTTCCCACAAGCTTTCCTTACAGGTACATTACAAAACTATGCAAGAAAATATAAATATTCAATTGATATACTGTCGTTTGATTTCATTGTAATTGAAACACCAATAAATGAAGTATTATTAAAACCAAAGGATGGATGTTATATTTCTGGATTCTTCTTGGAAGGAGCTCGATGGGATAGTGATTCAGGTGTTTTAGCTGAATCAAGTCCAAAAGTTTTATATACAAAGATGCCGATTATATGGCTTCTTCCAGTTCCAAATAGAGTTAAACCAACTAAAAATATTTATGAATGTCCAGTTTATAAAACTTTAACAAGAGCAGGTAAATAATTAAATATATACATATATATATACTATCATTATTTTAATATAATTATTTAATTATTTAATTATTATAATTATTAAATAAAAATATATTTGTTGAAAATACTTGTTTAAAAAAAAAAAAAAAAAATTATTTTTAATTTTTATTTTTATTTATTTATTTAAACATTATTAATTATTATCTATATAATATTATTAAAAGGTACATTATCAACAACTGGTCATTCAACCAATTATGTCTTAACAATAGATTTACCTTCAGATAAACCTCAAAGTCATTGGATTAAAAGAGGTGTTGCATTAATTTGTTCTTTGAAGTCTGATATATAATATTATAATATTTTAACAAATAGAATAAAAAAAATACTTTTATTTATATATATATATGTTCATCAAAATTTACAGTAATAATAATAATAATAACAGTAATAATAATTATAATAACAATAAAAAATTTAGAAAGTTATACTAATCATAAGGGTTTACTTATGGATGTATTTTTCAATACAATAGAATATTTCATTATCTTTAATTATGTATATATAAAAAAAAATAATAATAATATATATTGTATTACATTTAGATTTTACTTTATTACTTTTTATAAAATATTTTTAAAAATAAATTATACTCTAAAATTTAAAAAATAAAATAAAAATAATATTACGCCATATTTATAAATAAATAATAAACCAAATATAAATATAAAAAGTAAATGATTTAATAAATTTGAAGGATTTTAATTAATTTTATTATTTTTAGTTTTATTTTAGTTTTTCTTTTTTTTTTTCTTTTTTTTTTTTTTTTTTTTTTTTTTTATTTATATTATTTTATGTTATTTTATTATTATTATTATTATTTTTTTTTTTTTTTTTTTTTTTTTAAATTTGAAATTTTAAATTTCTTTATAAATTATATTTCATATTTAAATGCTAATTTTAAACCTATGTAAATTCATTATTTCAATTATTGATTTTAATTAATTGTTTTGCTTTAATCTTAGTTATTTTTATTTTTATTTTTTTATTTTTTTTTTTTTTAAATTTTTATTATATTTATTCTTTTAATTCTTTAGCCTTGTATAAGCAAATATAAGCTAATAATATAAATAATAATTTAAATAAAAAAAAAAAAAAAAAAAAAAAATCATATTCATATAAAAATTTACATTAATAAATTATATTAACTTTTAAATATATTATACTTTAAATAATTTTAAAATTTTATAATGCGTACCGGTATGCCAGTCACCACCACCTTCTAATTTTGGAATATCTTCAGAAGTAATAGCAGTAACCTTGTCATCATCGAATTTCCCTAATAAATTGAACAAATAAAATTTTATTATTATTTCCGTTTTAATTGAAAATAAATATAAATTTAAATATTTATAATGTTTAATCATTGAATTATAATACTTACACCAATTGTCAGTAGTTTCTTGTCTAACCCAACCAATGTAGTGACCTAAATAAATAATATAAATATTTATTATTAATATTAAATGTATAACTATTTTTTTAATTTTTTCTTTTTATTATACAGATTTTAATTACCAGAATCAGCATTTCTACCCATGTGAGTAAGAACAGCAACGAGATCATACTTTTTATTTTATATTTATTTATTTTAAATTATATATAAATAATTATTCCTTAAAATATCATATATTTAATTAATTATTATACTCACTTGACCAGTAACATTAGCACCAACATCTTCTATTAAACTATTATCAATATTTAAGTCTCTGTAAATTTCATATTGTTTCTTTTGAACTTTATTAGAATCTTCCATCTTTACATCTTCATCTTTAGCAATTAATGGATTATCTTTTAAAGCTTTTTCTCTTTTCTAAATTTCAATAAATTTTCATTAAAAAAAATAATAATAATAATAAAATAAAATAAAAATAAAAATAATAAATAATAAATAAATATAAATAAAAATAAAATTAATATTATATAATATTTATTATATATATATATATAAAGCGACATATTATAAGTGAAGTACCTTTTTTTCTAATTCCTTATCTTGCATTTCCTTTATCTTAGCTTTACCGACCTTTAATTTTTCTTGAAGTTCTGGTGTACAATATGGTGTCATATCTAAGTCTAATGGGAATTTAACACGCTATATATAATTTCATGTTTATATAAACAAAATGATTATGTTTATAATTTTATTTAATTAATAAATAAAAAGATATTTATAAATTTATAAAAATATATACAAGCATTTATACCTTTAAAATTTTAGCTCTGATTTGTTCAGTTTGCTTCCATTGGAAACGAATGAAATTGATTGTAATATATGATGGAAGTCTACTAATTTTAGATTTCTTAGTATACATAGCTTGTTTATTAAGTTTATCAGAGAATTTTTCAATTTGTTGAGTTAAACTCTTTTTTTTTTTTTAATAATTCAAAATATTTAATTATATATATATATATGCAAATATTCATATTATTATAAATTAATGATGAAAAATATATATTAAAAATAAAATATATATTTGTTTTAAAAAATAAATAATATTAAATTATATTATAATAAAAATTATATTATTAAATTATTAAATATACATTTTCAATTTCAGATAGCATATAAGTTGAAACTGTATATAATGACATTAAAAAAAATAAATAAATATATATTAATTAACAATTTATAATGACATTAGTATTAATTTATAATAAATATTTATAATTAATATGTATAGTTTTATTATTATTGTTGTTATTATTATTGTTATTACTATTATTACTATTATTACTATTATTATTATTATTATTATTTATTTATTAATTATTATTTATCATTTATTATTTATCATTTATTATTTATTATTTATTATTTATTATTTATTATTTATTATTTATTATTTATTATTTATTATTTATTATTTATTATTTATTATTATTTATTATTTATTATTTATTATTTATTATTTATTATTTATTATTTATTATTTATTATTTATTATTTATTATTTATTATTACTATTTATTTATTTATCTATTATTTTATATTTTTATGATACATACTTCCACTTGAAATATTAACTGGCAATTTTAAGAAAGATTCAGTTGTTGTAGTTTTATCTTCTGGATCTTCATCACAAACAATTCTATAATATTTTAATTTATTTTTATTAATTATTAATTTATTTATTATAATTAAAATTTTCTGAAATAAATAAAATGATATATACTCAGAAGTAAATTCTCCTTTTAAAAATTGATCAACGAATGATTTTGAAGAATCAGTTTGGCCTTCAATTGTTCTACCTGGAGTACAATCTTTAAGACTTGTAACTAATTGACCCCAGCATTCTTCTGCATCTTGTTGTAAAAATCCATGAGCACCTCTTTCAGCAAATTGTGGAAAAGCAGCTCTTAAAGTCTATTTATAAATATTTAAAATAAAGGTAAATATACATTTATGTATATTATTTTATTTTTTTATTTTTATTTTTTTTTTTTTTTAATGTAATAATCTACTTGAAGAAAAACTAATGGAGTAAAAGCATTGGATGAATTGGATAATTTTTGATATAAATCACGAAGAGAAATAGCAAGATTTTTATGGGCATCAGTACCAATTGAATCAGTAATACTTTAGAATAAAATATTGTTAAGAAAAATTAATACTAATCAATATTTTTTTTTTATGAGGCACAAATTATTTAATTTGAATTTTCATTTTTTTATATTGTATTTTATTTGAAATAATAAATAAGAAATGTTGATATTTTACGTATTTAATTGTTCTTGAAGTTCTGGAATTGCACGCATACATTGTAAAGTAGCATTCATATAACAAGTATCTATTTATATTAATTATGTAGTATGAATTATATACGATTTTATTAATCATTTCGTATTTTTTTTTTTTTTTTTTTTTATTTTTAACTCTTATATATATTTAACATTTTTAACATACTTCCGAGGTTAACTAAACCACTTGGAACCTTGTACTTTAAAAAATAAATGTATTTTATATAGATATATTTGTATTATTTATATTATAAAAATTTTTATTATTATTATTATTATTATTATTATTATTATATCATTTTCTACAATAACAGAAATATTATTTATATTATAAATATTTTCTTTTTAACATATAAAAAGCGCAAATATTATCAGTGTTAAGAAATATAAAAATGAAAATAAAATTTACAGCTTCAGCTAATTGTTCTTCAGTCATATCTTCTTCAAATACAGTTTTCTTTACTGGTTCCTTTGGAAGTTCACCAGCAGTACCCATCATCTATAATTATTATATAAAAAGTTAAAAATTCAAATGAGATTTTGATCTTATATAACAAAATTTAAATATAATTTTTACCATTATCATTTGTTTCTATTTTGATATTTATGTTAACAAGAAAAGAAATTAATGAAATTAAATCAATAGAATTGTTAAATTAGAATATACTTAATTAAAACGGGAAAAAAATATATAGATATATATATAGATATCAATATATATATATTTACAGGTTTAAGTTTTAAAGTAGATAAGTCAGTATCATCTTTTAACATTCCACCTTTAATTAAAACTTTTTGACGACTTTTAAAAAATAAAATTATTATATATTAAAAAAATTATTAAATAAATTGTATATATTTTTGAAATAAAATTACTGTAATAATTCAATTTCTTACTCAGTTGGAACACCTGTTAATTCATATAATTTTTGTTTAAATACACCAGCAGGTTGACTGACATCAACTTCAACGTCATACTAAAATATCAATAATATAAATAAATAAATAATAAATTAAAATTATTTCAAAACTATTATTTTTAAATTTTAAATAAGTTTTAATCTTGAAATTAAAAAAGAAATTTTAAATGACTTATGGTCTTCTATTAAATATATTATATGATCAATGATTTTATAATGTATTTGTTTTATTTTGTTATATATTAAACTATTATTTAACTTTTTTGCTTCCTTTTCTTTTCCTTTTTTACTACATATTCTTTTTAAGTTTGATTTTATTTTTTAATTTATATATTTTATAATACAATACAATAAAAATTTTAAAACTTCAATGTAACTAATATTATTTTCCTTCAAAAATAAAAATTATAATTTTGTTAATATCATTCTATTTTTTTATTATTTTTTTTTATATTTAATATAAATAATATTTATTTATTTTTATTTTTATTTTTATTATTCTTATTATATAAATAACGTTGATATTTATTTAATAAATCAACAATAATCAACAGCAATTCATTTTGATTGAATTGATTAATTAATATTACTATTATTATTTTTTTTTTTTTTTTTTTTTTTTTTTTTTTTTTGTTAAATATTATCTAGTAATTTAATTAAATATTTATTAGTAACTAGTTCTAAAATATTCATTTTTTATTAATATAAATAACGAAATAATTTTTAATCCATTAATTATTTTATTTTATTTTATTTTATTTTATTTTATTTTATTTTATTTTATTTTATTTCATTGTTTTAATTATTACTTTTTTTCCTGCCCATTTGATAACAATTGGAATTGAAACCATTTTGATTTTATTATTATTATTAATTATATATAATTAATATTTATATCTAAGTAATTATTTATTATTTATGATTTCTTTTTTTATTTTTTTTTTCTTCGTTTATTCAATTCTTTTCCAACAAGACTAAACAAAAAAAAATAAACTGACAATAAAAAAAAAAAAATTTTTTTTCTCTTGGACTACAATATTTAAATATAAAAAGAAGATTAAATATATATATATTTATATAATTGATATTATTAATATGTATTGAATTTAAATAGTTGAAAAATTTTAATAAATGATTTATTAATTAAATTTAATTTAGTTTTATTCAATATACATTATTATATAATATTATTTGAAAAAATTTATATCTTTGATGTATAATACATAAAATAAAAATTAACCTACAAACTGAATTTAATTAAAATAAAATATAACAATTTACTTAAAAAATTAACCTACAAACTGAATTTAATTAAAATAAAATATAACAATTTACTTAATAATAAAAAATATAATAAAATATACATATAAACTTGATTTTCAAAAACTAAAAAAATATTGTATATAATTGTAAATAAATGAATTTATATTTATTAATTCATTATTAAAAATATTTTCACTATTATTATTATTATTATTATTGCTACTATTATTACTATTATTATTATTATTATTATTGCTACTATTATTACTATTATTATTATTATTATTATTATTATTATTATTATTATTATGAAAGTCCAAAGAATTTATTATTAGTATTATTAACATTACTATGTATTATACTTAATATTATCATTTTCAAATTAAAAAAAATTAAAAATTAAAATTTTGATTTTATTATATATATATTTTTTTTTCATTTAAAAATAAATAAAATATATATATATAGTATATACTTATTAGTATTTATAATTTAATAATAATGTAAAACTAATAATTTTATATATATATATAATAAAGATGTTAAGTAGTACAAAATTCTTTTATAAAAATATTATTCTATTTAATATTATTATAAATAAAAATACTTCTCTATATTTTATTAAAAATAACAAAATAATTTCCATTTCGTATGCTCATGGTTAATGGATATATATACGGGAATGCATAGGGAATTCAGTACCGGGCAGACGTGTAAAGATGTGTTGTGAGCGGCGACGCTGTACTGGTATGCTAAATATCATCACACCTACAGTAATAATTATTGGGCACTAATTGGATATGTGTACCCACTATGTGTGTATCTATATATGTTTACAAAAAAAATACTAGATATGAATTAATTATTATTGTACTTAGATTAAAATTTTATCCTAAAAGAGTATTACAAAGCTTTTTCAATAAATCTCTCTTGAAATAAATTTTTAAATTATATTTAGATTTACTGAAAGATTTAATGAAATTTGTTTAAATAAACATTTTATATTGTATAAATTTATAAAATATTAGTGTTTTATTAAATAATTTGAGAACTTTTAATTTAAAAAATTATAATATTTAATAATTTTAATAATTAAAATATAAAAGTTTTATAATTACATGAAAGCATATATATATGTATATTATTTAATATTATTTTTTTTTTATTTTAGTATAAAAATATTTTTCTTTAGAAATCTTAACGCAAGCCAATGGCAAATTATAACTTTCAAACTTAATTTTGATCATTCGTATTTCTTACCTTCATAATTCATGTCTTAGATTTAAGGTAAGATAATGTAACATTCGATAAAGACAACAAATATTATTACTATTTATTATAATAAATTCAACAATTGCATATCTAAATATCAATTTCTGTAAATATATATATATATATTATATATTATTTTAATTTTTTTTTTTTTAATGATTAACAAAAAAATAAAAATTATGGTTAAATTATATCTCATGAAAGATATTAATAATTAAAGTTTAGGATAAAAATTAAAACAAGTCTATTTTTTTTTTTTTTTATTGTATCAAACTTTGTTTTTTCTCTGATTCAATAAAAAAAAAAATAAAATGAATAATAGATATGAAAGTACAAATTAAATAAAATAATATAAATAGCTAAAATATATATATGAAATATAGATTGAATGTAATAAAATAAAATAAAATAAAGTTAGGATAACTATATAATATTTCATATGATATAATGCTACTTAATACTTAAAAAAAAATATAAACAGAATGATGAAAATTAAAAGTATAACAATAATTATAAACAATAAAAAAAAAAATAAAAAAAAAAAATATTAAGAAAAAGTTTAATATAAAAATAAATATAATTTTAATAAATAATATCAAAGCATCATAGCATTTTTTAAATAAAAAAAATTATTTATGTACATATATACTGAATTTTTTTTATGTAGATAAATTTTTCACAATAAATATATTAATTATTTGATTTTATTATTTATTATAATAAAATATGATAATAATAATAATAATAATAATAATAATAATAATAATAATAATAATAATAATAATAATAATAATAATAATAATAATTAATTTTTCTTCCATTTGAAGAAGTAATTATTTATTATTATAAGATTTGATTTTTTTTTATTATATTATTATATCATTTTCCTTCAAGTTTTTATTAATATTTCTGTATTATTTTTAAAACAGTTCCATTAGTGTAAACCTTCTTGCCTCAAGCAAATTAGAATTTCTTTGAATCTTGTTAGATCCGTCGGGTTGTTGATTGCTCCGTTGAGAACAAAAAATTTTTCTGAATGATATAATTAATATAATTAATTATATCATTTTCGAGTATAACAAATCATTTTCTGGATAATAAAATGGTATATATAATTATATAATTATATAAAATAATGTTTATTATTTATTATTTATTATTTATTATTTATTATTTATTATTTATTATTATTATTATTTATTATTTATTATTTATTATTTATTATTTATTATTTATTATTTATTATTTATTATTTATTATTTATTACTTATTATTTATTACTTATATTTTATTGTTTATTACCTATATTTTATTGTTTATTAACTATTTTAGATCCTTTCTATTATTTATTATTAATATATATATATATAGTTTGTTATTTTTCAGATAACGATGTGAACGGACGACAACAGCAAATGGTCAATCCCATGGCAAATGCAAATAGTAAAATAAATGGGAATAAAATAATAAATAGGTTAATAACATAATTAATGGTACCTTCAAAATAAGGAGGCCCTAAACGTTGTAGTGCACAATAGTAGTCACACTTTTTGGAGGAACATTCGTCGTTAACTTGGCGTTAATATCCTATTGTTTTACCGCAATGCATATACGAACTCTCCTTTATAATAAATTTTGGAGGCGTGTAAATGTCATCGCAGTGAATTATCGGATCCTCTTCATTATAGGTACAATTCTTATTTACACATTTATTGGACAAACAATCAGAATTGGTTTTACACTCCATAACGTGGCAATCATTATTTTGTATATCTTCGTCGTTACACTTTTCAGCAATATATGTTGTTATGTTTCTATACTCATCTGAAATATTAACAAGTTTCGTCTTCGTACATGAAATCCGTTTCAAAGCAAATATCGTTTTTGCAATAAAAGCTAACGTAATATTCGTTCTTGATTTTCAATACGTCCTCTTTGCTCATAGTGCGTTGAGTATCAACTAATTGGAAATAAAAAATAATGAAAAGAAGTGCTGTCAAAATGTTTTGAATTGCAAACATCTAGTAACTGTAAGAGTTGTTTATGGTTTGTAATAAACTTATTTAGCTATGTTTAAAATCGTCTCAAATAACACTTGCCAACTGTTAGAAACTGTATTAATTGGATATTTATATTTTATTATATTTGTTATTAGTATGACTCTAAAATTCATTTTATTTTATATTATCTTATTATTTTCTGAAATATATATTTAAATATATTTTAAATAAAATATCAATACTCACATTATTTTAGTTTTTGTTGATTATTATCACATACAAGTTTATTCCTTCAAATATATTTAGCTATAAATATAATAGATACTGCGTATTTAAATGAATGTATAATAAAATATTTTTTATTAAATAATAGAAATAAAGATAATTAAAGTATAAGATTTGAAAATTAAAAAAAATTTTTTTTTAGTTAAGAAAAAATAAAAAAAATAAAAAAGGTTAATGTCAACTAATAATATATTATAATATTATGCAGTATATACAAAAATGTATTAAAATTTTAGGAATAATTTTATTAGACTCGAGTTACACAAAAAAATTGGAATCAACGCTTTTAAATTAAATATTATTTGTAATATATTACATAATATATTACAATATATACTTTATTTAATTTGTATGAAATATGTTTATAAAAATTCATTTTTATTTTTTTTTTTTTTTATAAGATTTAACCATTCATACGAAGAGAAACTTTAATAAATATAATTTTAATCATAATCTATTAGAGCATATATAAAAAAAATTACACAACCTATTTAATATATAAAATCATATATTAAATATATTAAATATATTATATAATTTTTTATTTATTTAAGATTTCTTTAAAAAAAAAAAAAAGTATTTGAAGAATTGATTTTTTTTATTTTTTTTTTTTTAATTTTAATTAAAATTTTTTATCATTTAATATATAAAAATAAATTATATCTTTATATTTATAATATATAAAATGTTTTTTTTATAATTCATATGTATAAATTATTGGATATTATATTCGATTTTTATTTTTATTTTTATTTTTATTTTTATTACTTTTTTTTTTTTTTAACTTTTCTTCACTTTTAATAATATTTATTATTATTTTTTGAATATTATTATTGAATATGTTTTCATCATTAGAATAGATAGAATATTGAATAATAATATAATAAAAGAAAGAGTAAATTTAATGTAGAAATTAATTCTTTCAACTAATAATGAAAAATAATAATTTATAAATTTTACTTATATAAAAAATTGTTTTATTTTTTTTTATACTTTATTTATAAATTTAATGAATAATCATTTATACACCTGTTAATATTTCAAATGGTAAATAAATAATATATATTTATTAAAATTTAATTATAAAAAGTTATATTATTTTGAAAATTTAGATTTATGCCTCGGAAAAATCAACAATATTAATAATCAAAAAATGACTATTGATACAAAATAATTTTAAAAAAAGATCATTAATAGATTATATTAAAATTAATTTTAAAAGTAAAAATTTAGTAATAAATATTAATTGAAAGTATTTAAAATATAAGTGTAAACATACGATTTATTCAAATAATTTAAAAATAAGAATAAATAAAAAAAGACAAACAAGAATATATATATATTAATCCAATATATATAAATATATTAATATTAAGAATAAAAGTAATTTTGTTTAAAGATATTGATATTTTCTAAAACAAAAATATTTAAATAATAGATATTTTAATATATAAAGAGGGTTTTTTTTTTCTTTTTTTTTTTTTTTTATGGAATAATTAATAGAAACTTTTTTATGAGAAATTATTTAAAAAATATAATAATCAAAATAAATGAATTTTAAGAAGATAATTAAAATCAAATAAAATATTCTTTAATAAATATATATTTTTAATTTATATTTTATAAAATTTTTATATTCTAACATCTCATATATAGAAAATTAAAATTTATATATTAAATAGTTCCATTATATTATATTTTATTTTTTTTTTTATATTTATATAGATTTTTCATTATTTTCATATTTTATGAAAGAATATAAATTTAGGAAATATATATAATATACCTAATAAATAAGTAAAATAAAAATAATATTATATATATATAATAAAATTAAATAAAAGATTCATTATTGCTATAAATATACTATGATTGAAAGCTAATAGTCAATTCTCAAGCGTATTTATTTTATTCCTTTAATTTATAAGATATACTATCAGATCTAGAGTATTTATTTATACTTTTTAATATTAAAAAAAAAAAAAAGTAAAATTTAAGGAAAATTCAACTTAAATTTTATAATATCATTCAATTTCTTTTTTTTTTTTTAAAAAAAAAAAGCTATTTATTTATAATGTATAATAATAATATAACAGTTTAAAAAAAAAAAAAAAAAAAAAAAAAAAAAAAGTTTATAGTATTCCTTAGAAAATATAATTTAATTTGTTTTTAAAATTATAATAAAACTATTCATATTGTTTTTGAAATTTTATAATTAATAATAATCAAAAAAAAAAAAAAAAAAAAAAAAAAAAAACTGTGTATACCAATACTACAAAATTTAAGTAATAATGTTATCAATATAATAATAATAAGAAAAACAAACCAAAATACAAATAGTTAATCGAATAATTAAATTAATTTAACTAAAAATAAATATATTATAAAGAATAAGTAAAAGGGAAAATTAAATGAAAAAATAAGAAAAACGAAACAAAAATTATAAAAAAAAAAATAGTAAATAAAAATATATAAAAATTGTAATATAAAATTAAAAAAAAATATAAAGAAAATTTTTTAAAAAAGATTAAAGGATAAAAATAAAATAAAAATAAAAATGATAGGAAATAATTTAAATCGTAATTTTGTTCCATTTGTCGTATTTGGTAAATATGATTTTAAAGCTGTAAGTTGATAAAAAAAATAAAAGTATATATATATATATATTTCTAAAATTTATATGAAATGTTATATTTATATAATATATTTATAAAAAATATTAATATTTATAGGAAGAATGTGATGAAATCACATTTAAACGTGGTGATCCAATTCTTGTATTAGAAAAAGATGATGAACATAAAGATGGATGGTGGAAAGTAAACTAAAAAATAAATTTTCATAATGATGAAAATTAGAAAATTTTTAATAATAATTATAATCATAATAATAATAATAAAATTGAGATTATAATTAATAAATATAAATTTGTAAAAAAAATTTAATTATTTTTAAATTATTAATATCATTATATAATATATATTGTATAAAAATATTTTAGGGTAAAACGGTTAACAAAGCTATTGGTTTATTCCCTGTTGAATTTACTACTTTTGTAAATATTAAACAAATTAATATTGAAGGATTATTTGAAGAATTAGATAACTCCATATCACGTCGTAGAGAATCAATAAGAACTAATACTTCATCCATTATTACAAATTATAATTTGCAAGTTCCTGGAAATACTTCTCCACATCCATCATTAATTGATGTACATACACCAAAAATAAATTATATTGATCATGAAATAAATAGTGCTGCTAGTTCTCCAAGTTATTATAGTAATAGAATGAGTATGAGTAGTGCAAGTGGTATAGCTAATATTAGTCCACAAGTAATTCAATCTTCTGTTCACCAAATGCCACCTCACCTTTCCATAGGAAATGCAGCTATTAATAGACAGAAGGAATACCAAGTCCTACCACCAACTTCGTGGTCTGTTGATAATGTTATTGATTGGTTAGAAGATATAGGTTTTAGTGCTTGTAGTCAAATTTTCAGAGATAACAATATTAATGGTATAAAGTTATTAGATCAAAGTTTAGCAACCCTTCGTGAATTAGGTATTAGTCAATTGAAAGATCGTTTAAAATTATTTAATTCAATTGTTACTTTAAAAGAGCGTTATATTCAATTGAATCAAGGAAAAGAAATGAATACGAGTATTGTAAATGAACCTAGTCGTCAATGGGAACAACATGATAGTTTATATAATCGCAAGTATACTATTAAAGAAGAAGAAGGCTCAGTTATTAATGATGATTCTATATCTATTTCTTCAGCGTTGTCAAATAATCAAAGAAGAAATGAATATATCAATTCTGCTCGTCAAATTAGTGGTCCAGCAGGTATGCGTCCACATATTAATTCTATTGTATCTCATGACAATTTACCTCTTACCAATACGAATTTTAATTATTATCGTTCCTCACAAAGAGTCAATTATGCACCAAGTCAAACTTCAAAATCTTCTATTAGTTCTATTACTAGCTTCTTTAAAAAATTATCATTTTCTAAATCAAGTAATAAAAAGAATAGTTTGATGTTTGAACCCATGTTTCAACAGGCAGATTATCAAGGATGGCTTTGGACTCGATTTGATAAAAGTTCTAAATGGAAAAAGAGATGGATCATCTTATCAAAAGAAAAGCTTTATTTCTTAAAGGAACCAAAACATCCAATAAATATAAAACATACTATTCAATTAAATATTACCTTTTCTATTCAACCAGATATTCATAAAGGTAAAACCAAATATACCTTTAATTTAATTGATTCTGCTAATCAAAAAATTACGTATTTTTCAGCGGATAATCATTTAGTAATGATGACATGGATAAATGTTTTAGTGAGAGCAACAACTAATTCTACTTCAAAATTGCAATCTTATAGTACAGAAAGTAATATATCACCCGTTTTACTGCCTCAAAGTATTATTGTACCTTCTCCTATTCCCTCTACTGGTATTCCACCCATTTATGGGGTTAATCCACCAATAATATCCTCTCCTCCACTTTCACCCAATTCTAATCCATCCTATAACCTTCAACAACTACCATCACAACAACAAACGCAGCAACAGAAACGATCCTCAAAAATTTTAAGAAATTCAAATTATATTCAAAATCCTGGTATGAATATTGTAATGCCTCAAGGAATGGTTAGTCCAAGAATTCAACAATCCATTATAAGTCCTCAAATTTTACCAAACCAAGTTAAAAGAACTAGTATTGTAGTCAATAGTCCTTCACTTCAAAGTCAACGTCCACGTCAACCTTCTAACCCTCAAACACCAATAGGTTCTATCATTTCAACTTCTGAACCTCCAATTATCATTGAAAATAAAGAAGAATGAAAGGAATGAATAAAAAAAAAAAAAAAATAAAAAAAAAAATTAAAATAATAAATAAGTAATAATTTTTTTATTTTTAAATCAATCAAATAAATTGAAGTCATTATTAATATAGAGAAAAATAGAAGGGAAATTTTAAAATAAATGAAAAATATACAATAAAAAAAAAAAAAAAAAAAAAAAAAAAAAAAAAAAAAAAAAAACTATATAGTAAATATTTAAATATAATTAAGTTAAAATTATATATATATTATATAATACATTTATCTTTATATATATATAAATTTTGAGAAAAAAAATATTTATATATTTTTTTAAATTATTTTTATACTATTTTTATTTTTAATATTTATTTTAATACTAATTTATTTTCTCTCTCTTAATTTTTTCTATTTCAATTATTTTTGAAAATTTAAAAAAAAAAAAAAATATATATATATATATATATAAAATATATAGTTATTTGAATCTTTAACTAAAGAAAAGAAAAAAAAAAGTTTTCCTTTTTTTTTTTTTTTTTTTTTTAATATTGATTTAATTAATTACGTAAATATTTTTTAAAATATAATGTAATAAAAGTTTTTTTTTTTTTTTATTAAAAATAAAACTAATAAAAAAAAATAAAAGGAAAAAAATA
Organism: Neocallimastix lanati (nom. inval.); assembly: GCA_016946835.1. Classification (NCBI taxonomy): domain Eukaryota; kingdom Fungi; phylum Neocallimastigomycota; class Neocallimastigomycetes; order Neocallimastigales; family Neocallimastigaceae; genus Neocallimastix; species Neocallimastix lanati (nom. inval.). Next base: position 42,021 of record JACVTC010000051.1, on the reverse strand, counting down.
AAAAGAGTTTTTGAAGTATTAATATTATTATTATTATTAATATTATTATTATTATTAATATTATTATTATTATTATTATTATTATTATTATTATTATTATTATTATTATTATTATTATTATTATTATTATTATTATTATTATTATTATTATTATTATTATTATTATTATTATTATTATTATTATTATTATTATTATTATTATTATTATATAAGACTTTAGATTAGGATTACTATAATTAATTGTATAGAAGTTAATAAGTAATAATTATTTAAATAAATATATATAAAATGAATTAATGAATAATATAATGAATAAATAAATAATTAAATATATATATATATATAATGAACAAATGAATGGATAAATAGTTAATTAACTATATTAGTAAAATAGATTAAATGAAATTTCATTTATCTTGCTTTTCTTTATCTTAAAAAAAGCCTATGATTCAGTTCCTATCTTTAATATTTTGGCCAAATTATATAACTTAGGAATTAGAGGTAAATATCATCTGTTTTTAAGGACCCTTTATCTATCCTCTAAAGCTCGCGCTTTTTTTAAATGTAATCTCTCTGAAAAATTTTCGATTAATCGTAATGTTAGACAAGGATACCCTCTATCTCCTATTTTATTCAATTTGTTTATTAATGATGTACTGGATAATTGTGATAAGCATGGTATATATTTAGAATCTTCAATATTATTGAGGTGGACTTTTTTACCGATGATATTGTTTTAGTTGCTCCACAAAAGAAGATCTTAAGAAAATTTTGGAAAAGGTTCATAAATGGGCTATTAAAAATGAAATGATTTTTGGAAATAATAAGTGTGCTACTCTTGTTGTATAACCGATTAACTTTGTTAAAACCGATAAATTACAAAGATCCATCTTTCTTTATTGGTAATAACAAATTACCTAAAACTGACAACTAAACTTATCTTGGTATTCCTTTTGATGAATCTTTATCATTGAAACCTATACAATTCAAATTAAACAGTAATTTAAATGTCAAATTAAATTCGTATTTTCGAATTCTTATAAATAAATCTATTCCTCTCCCATTAAAGAAATATGTTTTAATTTCTTTTATTCTTAGTCTTGTTTTATATTATGCTCCTCTCTTTGGTTCAAATAAAAGCAGATACTTGAAGGCTCAAAAAATTATTAACAGAGGACTTTATTGGAGTTATGGATTTAAATCTCATAATTCTTATATTAGTCTCAATGATATTACTCATGAATTGAAAATACCTCAGCTTTCAGTTATCTATGCTATATCTCAATTACACTGTTTTAGAAAATGGAAAAGCTCATCATGTATTATTAATCATCTCATTAATAATATTCCCACTATGTCACATTACTCTTGGACTAGGAATTTGGATAAGAAAATAAATGGTAAAAAATCAAATGAAATAAAAAGGTTTTATTGGAAAGGAGATGTCTTCAAACCCTCAAAAGCTAAAAATAGCAATTATTTACAAGGAGAATGATTTTGGATTTATTTCAGAAATCAAAGACTTAACATTTCAATATCCAAAAAGAGTATAGACGTCGAAATGATCTGATACAGATTCTATTGATAACACAATACTGAAATTATTACTTTATATATGTATTTTTAAATTTTATGTCTTTCCTTTTTAAAAAAAGAATTAATATAAACTAATTATATATATATATATTATACTACTAATAATAATATTATCTAATAATATATACACCATGAATAAAAATATTTATTTAATTATAAATATCTCTTAGAAATTGATGGTTATTATTTGTTATATTAACGTATGTTCTTGCACCAATATGAAGAAATATTTGATTTAATACTTAATTAATGAAAAATATTAAATTTTATAATCTAAACCAAAAATAAATCTATAAACCAAAACAAATATAATACAAGGAAATAATTATATTAAATTTTGTGTTTTTACTATTATATTTTAGTATTTTGTATATATTACTTATATAAATTTAATTATATATATATATATATATATATTTTTTTAAAAAAAAAAATAACAAATAAAAAAGATAATTTTAATAATAATTATAATATATTATTTATTACTGTAAATTATACAAAAGATATATAATTTAAATATAATTTAATTCTTATTTAATAAATCAAATTATTAAAATATCTAAATGAGTTATTTCAAAAAAAAAAAAAAAAAAAAAAAAAAAAAAAATTATTTTTTAACAATATTTTTTAGATAAATAAGTATTTATTTTTTTTATTTTATTGAGTTTTATTTTATTCAATCTGTACTTATATTTATGTTCTACTATTTATTTTATTTTATTTTATTTTATTTTATTTTTATTTTTATTTTTATTTTTGTTCTTATTTTAATTATTTTAAATTTTTCTTTTACTGATTTCAATTATTTCCAATCATCAAATTAAATTTAATATAAAAATTTTATTGATTATTTTAATTTTTTTTTTTTTTCTTTGAATCTATTAATTAAGTAATAAAAATAAAAAAAAATTTTAATATATTAATTTATTATTAATAAAATTAAAAGTAAAAATAATAAAATAAATATATAAAGTATATATATATTAATATATATTTTTTCTTCTTTTTTTTTTATTTATTTTAAACCATTGTTATAGAATTTTAAATTAATATATATAAAATAACTAAAGCTATATTCAGTATTTAGTTTTTTAATATATATAACAATTTAAAATATTTATTATTTATAAGAAAAGTGTTTAATAGAACTTAATATTTGATGTATGTAAAATTTACAAAGATTTTATCTTATTTATTAAAAAATGATTAAACCATTTATGTTAAAATTTACAACTAATTATTTATAAATAAAATATTAATTAATTATAATAATAGTAAAAAGTAAATAGAAAATAAAAATAATAAAATAAATTGTATATATGATAAATAACAATTTTTAAGTCAATAGATAATCCTTTAATAAAATATTTTATACAATAAAATAGTGATCGTGAATCATGATGTGATCGTGTTATATATATTATAAAAATAAATATATGATTTTATATAAATTTAATAATTGAAAATAATCAAATATATAAATAAAAATTCAAAATACTAAAATTTTTTTATTTTATATATATATATATATATATTTTTTTTTTTTTTTTTTTTTTTTTTTTTGCATATTTATATAATTATATCTTATCATTTATATATTATAATTTATATTTATCCTTTTTCTTTTTTTTCTTGCACTCATTATTTCTTTGTAATAATACAATATATCAATAATGAAAACTTAAAATATTTTTAAATTCTACTGGAAATGATGAATAGAATATATTAGAATTAAATTATATATATATAAACAATAATAACATAAATAAATTTTAAAATAATAATAAAAACAAAAGTACACAACAGAAATTGAAAAGAAAAAAAACAAATAATAATAAATAATAATAATAATAATAATAATAATAATAAATATTATATAAATAGATAAAATCAAAAATGAAGCAATTTATATTTATAATTTACGCAGCATTATTATTACAATGTGCTTTTTGTAAAAAAGCAATGGATTTTGAATCTTTCAAAGTAAAAGTCCATGGTGAAAACAATGTTGACAAAAGGTAATATATATATATAATTTAAATAGTAGATATATATATTTTTAACTTTGTAAATTTAATTTTTAAAAAGATATAATCTACTTTGTTATATTATTTATTTATTTATTTATTTATTTATTATAATTTTTTATTATTGTTTTAATTATTGGTATTATGATTAATTATTTTTTTCTTCAAAAGATTAAATTACCCAGAAAAATTAAATAAAATTACATATTCAAATATGGATAATTTAGAAATCTCATTAAAACTTATAGAAAAAGATAATAAAGAAAAGAGTATCAACCAAATTGAACAGGCTATGTTTTATTTATCCAATGATAAATCTCAAAATTCATATATTTTTGAATCAAATGATGAAGGCAATTACAGACTTGTAATTATCAATATTTATATATATTATTTAATTTATGATATTGATATTAATATAATAAAATTATAATAAATTATTTATTATTTATTATTATTATTATTATTATTATTATTATTTTGTTTCTTTATTGAAATAAAATTATAAAATAAAATTTAAAAATAATTTTTATTGTTTCTATAACTTTTATTAAATATTTTATTTATATACTATTTATTATTGATTAATTGACAATGGTTAATATTATTAATATGAATAAAAATAGAATTTAAAGGATGTCAAGGTTGACAATGGTGATTATTCTATGATTGTTCGTTTCTCTTCCCCTAAAAAAGATTATATTCCATTAGAATATGAATTTGGTGATATTGAAGTAAAATACTCAATTCCAGAAACTAAACCTGATCCAAACAAGGCTCCAACTCTCATGGAATCTGAAGGTCCAAACTTTTATCCAAAGCCAGATCAACCTCATATTTTCAAGCCAGAACCAAAAGCTCCAAATAAGCTTTTTGCTAAGTTTGTCTTTTGTTTAATGTTCATTCCATGGATCTACTTAATTTACATCGTAAGTAAAGAGAGAGGGAAATATAATATGAATATAAATATAAATAAATGAATAAATTTTATTATAAATAAAAATAATGATAGTAAATAATTATCATGATAGCAATAACAATAATAAAAATAGTAAAAACAACTACAATAGTAATAATTATAATAATAATAATAATAATAATATTATTATTATTATTATTGTGGTTGGTAATTATTTTTTTATAATCAATATAGATAAATATTTATCATAAAAATTATTTTTATTTTTTTATTTTTTTTTATTTATCTATTTATTTATTATAAATTCATTATTTATTAAACTTTTTTTATATATTTTTTATAAATAATAATAATAATAATAATAATAATAATAGTGGAACAAGATTGGAATAAACATTAATGGTTTATTCTACAATTCAAAGACTTTAATTTTTGGTGTATTATTCATTATCAGTCTTTGTTCCATGATTGGTATTTTAGTTTTATTCTTTATTAAGTTTAATCTTTTCCAAACCTTAGGTTGTTTAGGTTTAGCCTCCATCTACACTTCAGTCTTTGGTCATCTTGTTCTTCGTCAAAAGGCCGAAAAGCGTTCTAAAGAAAGAAAGTTAAAGATGAAGAAAGCATCTACTGCTTCTGATGCATCATCTTCTTCACCAAAGAAAGAAACGGAAAAAGAAAATGATACCAAATCAAATTAAGAAAAAGAAAAGTTATATTTATAAAGAAAAAAAAAATTTTTTTATATATTATTTTATATCATTTTAGTAATTTAAAAAAAAAAAATTATAATGCAAATATAAAAATGATAATAATAATAAAAATATATAATTGTAATCATAATAAAAAAGAAAAAAAAAAAAAATTAAAAAAAATAGTAAATAAATAAATAAAAGTAAAAAAATAAAAAAATAAAAAAAAATTAAAAAAAAAAATAATAAATAAATAAATAAAAAATTAAAAAAAAAAAAAAATAATAATAAATATATATAAAAAAAAAAAAGATATTAGAAATTATAATAAAAAAAAAATAAACTACTTCAAAAAAAAGAATATAATTACAAATAAAAAAAAAAAAAAAGGCTTTGATAAATTATTTTTAATTTTTATTTTTAAAAAATTGTAATGTTGATATAAAAAAAAAAATATATATATATATATATATCTGTCTCTAAATTATTATTATTATTATTATTATTAGTATTAGTATTATTGTTATTATTTAAATCTTTAAAGGTAAAAAAATTTTTTTTTTTTTTTAGACTTTCCCTTGAAAGTCAGTCTTGAACATATTATCCCAGCCACAACAGACAACTAATACCATAGACAAACTTTATCGTGGGATTGTATCAGGATGTCTACATATAATGCTCCCATGTCATACCATTTTGACTTCAACGCTCTCAGTGACGAAATTACAGAACATGTTGGATACGGCAAGCCACATCCATATACACTATAACATTATTAACATTATTATTACTCTACTACCTAACCTTTCTCCATATTAAGAAACCTATGATATGTTAACATATTTGTATATTTGACTATTTATATATATTCAGATATTAAATATTAATTCAAAATAATTTTTTTTAAAATTGTTTTTTTTATTCGATATTAATAATATTTAATTTTATTTATTGATTTATTTATTTATTTAATAATTTTTAATTTGGCGAAATGCAACATGGCGAAATGCCCCCACCCTCTTAGTAGATAGTTGTTTATTATTAACTTTAAATTTGAATAATAATAATAATAATAATAATAATAATAATAATAATAATAATAATAATAATAATAATAATAATAATAATAATAATAATAATAATAATAATAATAATAATAATAATAATAATAATAATAATAATAATAATAATAATAATAATAATATAAAAAATATATATATATATATAATAATATATTCATTTAATATATGAAAATGAGCTCCAACCGTGAAGGAAGAAAAATTCCACTACCAATTCTAGGTGGAAATAATAAGAATGTAAAAGCTTGGTACATTCTTATGAAAAATTGGTTAAAGATGGAAAAGGTTACTGATGACGAAAAAAGATTTCAGTTCATTCTAGCAGGAACTGTAGAAGAAGCTACACAAATTGTTAGCGATAAATTCGTAGAAGCTAATAAAATTTTAAATTTAGAAGAGTGAAGAGATATCCTCCTTGAAAGGTATCATTTAAATAAAGATGAAAGATTTAGGGAATTAAAAACCTTATTGATAATATCAAATGAAAGTATCCGGGAATTTAATGAAAGGTATTTGGATTACTACTGCCAATTATCTACCAAGAATAAAGCAAAATTATCAGTCTATGATTACAAGAATTCCATAGTAGTCGAACTGATATTTATGAAAAGGTAGCCTATGAAGAAGCCAAGACTATTGAAGCTGCTTGCAAAATTGCAGAAAAAGTAGAAAGAATAAAACTCGGAAGTCGCTCAATACAAAAGGGTAGAAAATTTAATATTAATAATAATAATAATATCCAAAATAATTATCCTTTTATTAGTAGATATAGATCCAACCAAAACTTTAATCAATTAAATAATAATTATAGCTCATTCTAAAATACCAATTTACAAAATAAAAATAGGAATTTAAATAATGAATTACAGAGGAGTAATAATTTTAACAATAATTATAACAACTATAATAATAATAATAATAATAATAATAATAATAATAATACATTAAATTAATATCACTATAATGAAAATTATAGTGATATTAATTATAATAGTAAAATGGCTAATAATTTAAATAATAATAATAATAGTATTGTACACGAACATGATGTTGCAGTTGTACGTGGATATATTAATGGCTATCCTGCTTCCATTTTCATAGACGCATGTAGTAATCGGAATTTAATATCACGTAAATTTTTAAATAAATTTGTTAAAAATTATCAAATTATTGGCCACAATAAAAGTACCATTAGGCAAGCGATGATTGATGATATAAGTCATGTTTATGATATTGTTCGCTTAGCTGTTAAACTGGGTTCTGTCGAATTTATTACTGATTTTAAAATTTCCGATAAAGACGATCCTTTTTATGATGCGATTATTTCTCTTAAAACACAATCTGATAACAGGATTCTTATTGACACAATTCATAAAGTTCTTGCATATATGAATATGGACGATAAATTAGTACCTATTAGTAATATAGAAGATATAAATACTTTCCATTTTCAGTCTTTATTACGTGTTTCTCCTGAACCAAAAATTGATATTGTTGAGGCCACTTTATTTGTTAATACTAATGAATCTAATTCTAATATTAGTGCTAAGGAAAAAGATGATACAATTAATTCTATTATTAATCAAATAAAATTTAAAAATAAAAAAGATTATAAAAAATTTTGTAGATTATTAAAAAAAATTGATGATATTACTGCCATTTCTTCTGATGATTTGGAACCTTCTAAATTATTTTCTCATCATATTATTTTAGAAGAAAACACTACTCCAATTAAGCAAAAGGCGTATAAAATTTCTCAGGTTTAATCTAATACTTTAAAGGAAGAACTTCGTAAATTATTGGAGAAAAAAGTTAATTGAACCTTCTCATTCTCCATGGGCTACTACTATTGTCCTAGTTTTAAAGAAAAATGGTAAATGACGTCTTTGTGTTGATTTTAGGAAGTTAAATGATATTGCTATTAAAGATACCTATGCACTCCAAAAAAATTCGTGAAATTTTTGATGCTTTGAAAGATGCAAAAATATTTTCTTCTATTGATTTATTTAGTGGTTACCATCAAATTCCTATGTGAGCTGAAGATATGGAAAAGACTTCTTTTACAACAAAATTTGGTAATTACTGTTTTAAAGTCATGCCTTTTGGTTTAACTAACGCCCCTCTGCTACCTTTCAGCGTGAAATGAATCGAATCTTCTTTGATTTAATTAAATGATTGCGTTCAAATATACTTAGATGATATTATTATTTATTCCGATTGTTTTTGAAAATCATCTAATTCATCTTTCCAAAGTTTTTAATATTTTAAGAAAATATTATTTAAAATTAACCATAGAAAAATGCCATTTCTGTCAAACAGAAATTGAAGCTTTAGATCATAAAGTTACTACTGATGGTTTACTTCCTCTAGATAAGAGGACTCTTTCCATTATGAATATGACACCTCCTACTAATGTATCTGAACTTCGTTCTTTTCTAGGCATGACTGGTTATTTTATAGAAATTTCATTGACAGTTACTCTGCTAAATCTGCACCTCTTTGTTCTTTGTTAAGGAAGAATACTCCATTTGTTTGGACTGATTCTCAAAACAATAGCTTTCAATTATTGAAGAATTGTTAAATTAATGCCCCTATCCTCTGTTACTCTAAATATTTGATATTCCCTTTATTATTCGTTCCGATGCTTGTGGTTATGGTATTGGTGGTGTTCTTTTACAACTTTATGATGATAATATTGAACACCCAATTTATTTTGTTAGTAGAAGTTTAAAAAAATCTGAGAAAAAAATTATATTACAACTGAACTTGAAGGCCCCGCTGCTCGTTATTGCTTAGTCCAATTTGAACATTCTATATACTGATCACAAACCTTTAGTTTCTATTATCGAAAGTTGTGAGCCGAATACTCTTAAACATCAACGTTGGTGTGATAAATTTAGTAAATTTCCAGTTGATATTGTTTATCACTCTGGTAAAGCTAATCTGATTGCTGATGCATTGCCTAGAGTTGTTCGTAAAGACTTCTCTTTTACTAAGGTTTGTATTAGTTCTAATTCTTTTTTTAATAGCAATATTCTGTTCACTTCTGTTAACAATTCTAATAGTTCCATTGATTCCTCCGTTTTGTTTATAATTCACCTATTGATAGCTCCATTCTCACCCAGGAGGAGAACGAAAAATTTATTTTTGAATTTATGTATAAATTTTTAACCGATAGATTTATAAAAATTGATAATAATTTATATTTTAGGGATGGTGAAAGATTACGAAAAATTATTGATGATCCCTATAAAAAAAAATTAAAATTGCTACTAAAGAGCATAGAGTAGAGCATTGAGGTATTCAGAAAACTTACGAAAGAATAAAAGAAAAGTATTACTGGAAAAATTTAATAATAGATGTAAAAAAATATATTTCGCTATGCAAAATATGCCAACTAAATCGTTCTGAGCCATTGCCGAAACCAACAGAAAAATATGGAACTCCTGTAGAAGCTCCTTTTGTTAGAGTTGGTTTAGATATTATTGAACCCCTAAAGGAAACACAACAAGGTAATAAATATATTATTGTTTGCGTAGATTACTTTACAAAGTGGGTAGAAGCTAAACCACTTCGTACTGTGACTTCACAGGACGTAACAAATTTCTTAGTAGAGTTTTTAGTAGACATGGTATGCCAGAACTAATTATTACAGATAATGGTGTACAGTTTACTGCTGATTATACTAAAATATTTTTAGATCTATATGATGTGTACGTTCATTTTGTTAGTACATATCATCCAGAATCAAATGGATTAGTGGAAAACAGAAATAGAGAAATAGGAAAGCAATTAAGAAATTTCTCGAATGATAACAAGCATTGGGATATTTTGCTACCGCTAGCTTTATGGGCACAAAGAACCAGTAAATCTGCTGTAACTATTCAAGTCTTGAACTTTTATATGGACGTTAGGAATTACTACCTATAGATATAAATTTAAGAAACTCAATTTTGGAAGATAATAGTAGAACTATGGATGAAATATTAATGGAAAGGTTCGTTGAGCATGCTAAATGGGTTGAAAAAGCAGCAAAAAAAAAAGCATGGAACAATATATTATTGGAAAACTCGAAGACAAGCTCAACAAAGTATGGAAGATAAAGAAAACTTTAAAATTGTTGATTTGGTAAAAATTAGAAATCACCAAAGGACTAAACTTGAACCGTATTTCCTTGGTCCATATATAATTATGGATATATCTTGGAATACAGTTCAATTACAGAATATTATGGATGGTACAAAATTGGAAAGAAACGTCCATATTAAAAATATATATATCCTTTTAATAAATGAAATTTCAAATTGAAATTTCAAAATCTTAAATTTATTTTTTTATAAAAAAAAAAAATTTATTATTAAAAAATTTTATTAAAATTTTCATTTTTTTTTTATTATTAAATTTAATATAAATTAATATAAAAATATTTAATCTAAATTATTATAAATTTAATATAAAAATTTTTAATCTAAATTATTATAAATTTCACTAATTTCTTGCAAAATTAAGTTCAATTCTAGCAGGGAAGTTTCTGATATAAAACAAATAGGTGTAGTAACATATTTGTATATTTGAATATTTATATATATTCAGATATTAAACTTATATCTTATTATAATAATTTATATTATTATATATTTTATATTATTATTTATATTTTAAATTATTTATATTTTGTATATATTATATTACATTTCTGATATATATTTCATAAATATTAGATTATACTTCTTAATTTAAAATATTAAAGTCTATATAATTAATATAATAGTTTATATTATATTAATTATATTTATTTATAATAAGTATATATTATTATTAATACTTTACAGTATAATTAATATTAATTCTTATTCTTGTTTTTGTTTTTCTTTAGTAAATAAAATATTATAAAAATTACTAATAACTTAACCACACATATTAAACCAGCCACTTCAGGTATATATATGCACTACTAAGAAGCACGATCATAGTGTAGACAATGACTTGTTCGATTTAGGGTTAGACTGTCAAATGAATTATTTTTGGGTATTTAAAGGTTAAAAAGAGTAAAAAAAAAAAAAAAAAAAAAAATTTTTTTTAGTATATATAAAAGGTTAGCCTATTTTTTTATGGGAGTGGTACATTTCGCCAAATTGCATTTCGCCAATTTTTTTGAAAGCATGTGGTGTATTAAAAAAATGTGGCATTTCGCCAAATTGAAAATTATTAAATAAATAAATAAATCAATAAATAAAATTAACTATTATTAATATTGAATAAAAACAATTTTTAAAAAAAAAAATATTTTGAATTAATATTTATTTATTTATTCAATTATTTATATCAATACTCCACTTGTCGAAACGCAACTTGGGGAAATGCAACTCTCCCTTTTTAGTATATATAAAAGGTTAACCTATTTTTTCATATATATTATAATAAAAAAGGATAAAAATATAGTTTTTTTTTTTTTTTTTTTTTTTTTTTTTTTTACCATAATACCATAATGAGTATCTACAGAGAATACATCAATAAAAGTAAAAAAAAAAAAAAAAAAAAAAAAACAATGAATTTAAAAACCATAAAATAAATATGGAAAAGAGTCCAACAATGTCAGAGTATATATAAACATCTACGTGGTTTAGTGGCCATAAAGGAGTTTACTCTTTTGTGAGGCATTTTTTTTTTTTTTTTTTTTTTTTTTTTAGATATACCATAGGTAAAGTAATACAAAAAAATTTGTCTTTTTTTTTTTTTTTTAATAATATTACTAGTCACATGTTCTTTTTTTTTTTTTTTCTAAAATTTTGATAAATATGATAGAAAGAAATAATCAAGTCTTCTCTATGTTAACAATTATTCGTTCTCAGTGTTCATCATCATTAAATTACTTTATTTATTAAATTATTTTAATTTTTTTTTTTTGAATGTATTTGGGTTCCATCCATCAATCAATTTGATATATAAGTAAAAATAATATTATTATTCATTGTCTGTAATGATGAGGTGAGAGACTCATTATCAATTATCAATTAGTTTTAGTGATTGGCAAGTAATATCAAAAAATACGCAGGGCATCATGAACGTAGTATACCTACACATTCAGTGAGAAAGGAGCGCAGTTGACACACTTAACTTTAGATAGATGTGCATTCCTACCTCTATACCGAATGCCTTCATTCGCCGCTTGAACTACACTTGATTTCGCCAGGGCATTAGTTCACATAATGATATAAAACAAATACGTGTGTGACACATTTGTATATTTAATAATAATTATTAAATATTAAATTTATATCTTTTTTTGATAATAATTATTTTATTTTATTTTTTATTTCAATAGGTATTATTATAATTAAAATAATTATAATACTTTAATTCATATAAAATTAAAATAGTTGTGTATATTAGAATATATAATTAATATATTACCTATTTCATCTATATTAATTTATTTTAAATATATAATAAATAATATTTAAAAAATTAATTTAACAATAATTAAATCAAACTTTTTAAAGAATTAATATTATGTAAAAAATTATTTTATTCATATAAAGCTAATTTAGAATAGAAATAACTAAGATTTTAATAATATCATGTTAATACTATTAAATAGTATAATTTTTGTATATCAATATTCACCAGTAAATCAAATTTATTCATTATCAAAAAACTAGAATGTGTGAAATATAAGCTTCAAATATATTGCATTGTATTATAATTAGTGTATACGCCACAATGTACTAATTTAAAAGTATTTAATTTAATAGAATAATTATCAAAAAAATATATAATATATTAATAAAATTGACATAATTATATACCACAAAGGGGGTAGATTCTAGATTTTTATTTTTATTTTAATGTATATGGAAATACATTTTAAGTTTTAATTTTTCATTTTTCTAATTCCTGACCCTTAACAAATATAATTATTTATTATTTTAAATTAAAAATATTTTTAATATTTATTAAAATACTAATTAATAAATTTCTCTCCAAATCACTCTTGTTTTAAGAAAAATTTACATGAAAAAAAAAAAAAACAAGACTCACTTTATTACTTCAATAAAATAATAATCATATTCTACTTAAGATATATTTATGCATTCATTTAATACATTATAATATTATAATTTATTATTAATTAGTTATTACTGATGTAAAAACGTAAATAAAAACTATAATTATTAATAAATTCTATGTTATGTAATTATATAAATAATAAACTTTATTTTATTTAAATTATTTTTATTTTATTATATTTTTATTACATTTTTATATGTTAATAGTTATAATTACCATAAATCTTTTTATTATTCTTTATAATATATTTTTTTAATAATAATATTTAACTAAATAACGAATTCTTATTATTTTTTTTTTAAATAATTCAAAAGAATTATCTTATGAATAATTTTTCTTATAATTTTTTTTTTTCGATTTTTTTGAGTTTTTTTCGCCATTGTCAACATTTATTTTTTAAGATATTAAAAAGTGAAAGTCTTTTTAATAATTATTAATTCTATGGAATTATAAAATTTAATATTTTAAATTAAATAAAATAAATTAAATGAATAAATGGAATATAATTAAATGAATAAATGAAATATAATTACATTAATAAAATAAAAAAAAAACTTTAATAATTAATAAAAATTCTCCCCAAAAGTGATAAATAGAGTTATTTATCCTTTTCCTTATCACTCAACTAATATGTAAGTAAGAAGTAATATAATATATAAAAGGAAAAAAAAAAAAAAAAGAAAAAAGAAAAAAGAAAGAAAATACAGAATTTAAGTGGTTTAATTAGTAATTATTACGTTATTTTTAATTATATTGATTATTACCTAATTTGAAATATTTATATTTATTTTTAATTTGATTTTTTTTTTTTATTTATTATGATCTACTCAAAGTTTCTTTTTTATTTTTTATTTTTTATTTTTTATTTTTTATTTATTATTAAAAATTAATTTTTTATTAATATTATTAATATTTATTTATTTATTTATTTTAATTTATTCTTATAATATAGCTATTCTCTTTATTTTTACAGACAAAAAAAAAATATTTCTTTTATTATAAAGAATAATTTATATAATAGTTAAGAATAATAATATTTTTAAAAAATATTTGAAAATAATCTATATTATATTGAAGTGGATTTGTTATAAAAGGAATATAAAAGGATTTCAAAAGTTTTGTAGTTTTCTCTTTTTTGAATATAAAATAAATACAAATGACTTAATATAATCATTGAACTCATATTAAATTATAGAAATAAATCTTAATTAAATTCATATTAAATTATAGAAATAAATCTTAATTAAACTCATATTAAATTATAGAAATAAATCCAATTTAAAAAATATATTGTGATTTATTATTTAGTAACATTTTTATTTAAAAAAATTTACATATAAACTTTAATTAAATATAAAAATGAAATGTTTATATCTTAGTTTAATTAAATTAAATATATATATATATAATATTTTTTTTTTTTGAATATTTAGATATAAATTTATTATTAAATAAATAATGTAGTAAGTTTCTATCAATATTTTATATATTTTATCAATATTTTATATATTTTATTTTATATATTTTATATTTTATATATTTTATATATTTTATATATTTTATATATTTTATATATTTTATATATTTTATATTTTATATATTTTATATTTTATATATTTTATATATTTTATATATTTTATATTTTATATATATATTTTTTATGACATATTTTTTTATATTTTATAAAGTTTATGATTTATATATTTTGTGTTTATTCTTTTTTTCTATTTTAATTTATTACTAATTTAATTTAATTTATATTAATTTTTATTTTTATTTAATTTTTTTTTTGTTTTGTTTTTATTTTTTATATTATTTATATATTAAACTTTTTATTTTTTTTATTTTGTGTTTTATTATATTAGTATATTTTAAATAATATATTCACAGTATATTAAAATTATAATAAAAGAGTAATAAAAAATAAGCAGTATTATTATTTATTATTATTTATTATTTATTATTATTTTTTATTATTATTTTTTATTATTATTTTTTTTTCTTTTAGTATAAATAGACTTAAAAATTACGTACATTTAGATCTTTGAAAAATTTTTTTTTAAAAAAAAAATAATATAAACTTATTAAAATTTAAAATATTATAAAATATTATATATATAATAATTTATTATAAAAATTTAAAACAATTAAAAAATTTTTTATTTGTAAAGAATAATATTAATAAAAAAAAAATATAAAAAATGAGATTAGGAAAGTTTATTATTGCTACTTTATTTGGTTTAGTTATGACTAATGCTAAAACAATTATGCTTATTCGTCATGGTGAAAAAATTGATGATGATCATACAGACCTTTCACCTATTGGTGAATCTAGAGCAAATTGTTTAACTGAAAGTTTCGGGAAAAATGGTACATTTGTTACTCCACAAAAGATTTTTGCTCAAAGTCTTGTGGGTAAAAAATCTACAAGACCAAGAGATACTGTTGTTCCATTAGCTACTAGTCTTGGACTTGAAGTTGATTTAACTTATGAATCTGATGATGTTGACGGTCTTATTGCAGGTATTAATGGAACATCAGAAGATGTGGTTCTCGTCTGCTGGTCTAATGATAATCTAAAAAAGCAATCGTTTATTGATACTTCCAACCTCTAAAGCTGAATATGTAAGTACTTCAGAAAGTGTCACGAAAATATTATGGTTAAGGAGCATTATTAAAAAAATATTAAATAAGAAATTAAATATAGTAATCTATACTGATAATCAAGCAAATAAATGTAGTATAGAAAATGGTGAAATTAGTACTAAATTAAAACATATAACATATTAAAGAAAAGAATAAACTTAAAATATATATTAATAAATACACCACTATATTTATAGATATTATCTTAATATATTTATTTATTATTTATTATGTATGTAATTCTATTAAAGAATATTAGTTTATACTTTTTATTTTATTGTATAAATTTGTGTTAACATCCTATATTAATATTTCGTGTAACCTATATATGTAACCAATGTACTCACGTAATATATAATATGATATGCGGAACTTTTACATACAATAATTTATAAGCAGTGGGTTTTTTTTTTTTTTTTTTTTTTTTTTTTTTTTTTTTTAGTAATGGTTGTTTAGTAAAATTTATTAATAAAATTATAATATTCATACAATTAAAATAATAATTCCAATTCTTAAAATTTTACAAGAGAGTCCTCTATTTCTAATATAAATAATTAAATATATCTTTTAGAAATAGATAATATATTAATTATATATTTTAATATATAGAACTATATTAATAAAATAAAATAATTATTATCAAGAAGAGATAATACTTAATAATTATTATTAAATATAAAGTATTATAATTATTTTAATTATAATAATACATATTGAAATAAAAAATAAAGTAAAATAATTATTATCAAAAAAAAGATATAAATTTAATATTTAATAATTATTATTAAATATACAAATATGTTACTACACCTATTTGTTTTATATCAATTCTATTTGTAACATCATGAATGTACCATCCATTTTTTCTCTTTATAAACCATAATCATATGTAATATTTTTATTATTACATTAAATAAATAAACAACATATATCAATAATTTTTTTTTTTTTTTTTTTTTTTTTTTTTTTTTTTTTTTTTTTTTTTTTATAGCCGCAATTATTGCGAACTTAAATCTTTATTTATTAATTCTTATATAAAATACATGAATACTTTTAAATTTAATAAAAAATAAAAAAACACAGAATTAATAAAATAAATAAAAAAATTATTTGTCCAATTGAACATAATAATAAAAGAAAAAGTAACGTGAAATAAAAAGTAATAATCAAAAATAAGTGTATAAATAAATTCAGAAAAAAGTTTATATGCAACGAACCTCACCTCCTTATGGATTAGGGTTTGAATTGACTATCTGAAAGAAATTATGGTCTTCTCCTTCAGAGGCATTGGCCCTACTAGCCTGCCTTACTGCATTTTCAGCGTTGACGCTCCTGGTCAGTTTGCGCTTATACTTTCGGAATAGTAACCTTTGCCGAGTACTAGCCCGAGGCATATTTCTGTTCAGAGAGCCGCAAATCGCACCAAGAATGGCGTTTTTGAATAATCACCAGAAATGATTTGGTTCTTAAACAAAATATTCCATTCCTTTTTGTAATTTAAATCTATTATATCTGCATCCCTTCCACTAAGAAGAAAGTTATACAATCGGTACCACGTCACATATATATTTACACACTCATTATTCAGAAAATTACTTAAATTACCACGATTTTCACCAATTGAACTATTCACTAAATTAGAAGTAACGATGTTATAATTTTCACTATCACTAATATTAGTATTTCTATTTTCACTATCACTATTTCTACTATTATTAACAATATTATTTCTATTGTTAATATTATTAATATTATACACTTCGTTACTACTATCAGAATCAGAACTTTGTTCTATATTATTCATATCTGTGATGAC
This sequence comes from Neocallimastix lanati (nom. inval.), assembly GCA_016946835.1. Classification (NCBI taxonomy): domain Eukaryota; kingdom Fungi; phylum Neocallimastigomycota; class Neocallimastigomycetes; order Neocallimastigales; family Neocallimastigaceae; genus Neocallimastix; species Neocallimastix lanati (nom. inval.). The sequence continues at coordinate 24,175 of JACVTC010000051.1, read as the reverse complement.
AGTGTCTACATTACTATTAGATATTGGACAATATTTAGAAATAATATAAAATATTTCATAAAGAATTTCAAAATCCTTAAAATATTTCATTCGAAATTCACGTAAAAGATAGCATTTAGAAAACCAATGTTCCAATCGAGGATTACTATTTTTTCTATAACAACAAGGACACCTTTCAGGACTTTTTTTCTTCAATCATTTTGGCGGCTTTGGCAACACGAGCATCGAATTTATATCCACATCTGGCACGAAGTACCCATCGGAAGCCTTAATAGGATGAGAGACCGTGAAAGATTGATTATTTATTTTTGCATTCTTTTTAACCCATTTCCATGCTTTCCTACTATCCTTTTTAAGAGCTAACGAACATCCAATTTTAATCCAATATAAATATTCTTTTTTCCTAAATTCTTTACATTTTTTATGAATTGATTCACAAAGTCTGTTATATGAGTCAACTATTTTAGCAAATTCATTGGAATCATTTGCAGAAACATAACGCTTAATTTGTTTGTATGTAATATGCTTTACCTTTTGAAGACAATATAATTTTCGTGACACTCTAAACATCGCTTTCCTGATTTCTTATCTTGTTTCTTTAACAACTTATAGTCTCTGGAATCACTCTAAGTATAGGAATTATCTTCAAGTACTGCTTGACATGATACATGATAACCAAGATATAAACCTCTGCAACCTGGAGTAGTAGGATCCATTCTTTTCAGGAAATATTTATAGTTGGGAAGTGTTACTTTACATGGATTTCTAGCATCAAAGGTACCATTACCTGTTTCCTGAAAACATATAAATAATGATTTAAATATTGTGTTGAAGTACTCAATACTATCTCTTTTCACAAAATTCCATCCCGTTTGGTATTCTAACTAAGACAAAAAGAAAACTTTCCTGTGTTAGAATGTGAAAATGGATTTTGAGAATTAAGATTAGGAATATTGGGAGCAATTAGTTCATGATTGCCATTATTAGCATTTACTAAATTTGTTGAACTGAGGTTTACTGTGTTAATATCATTTGACGTGTTAATAGATATTAAATTTTGTTTTAAATGCCGAAAAGAAACCTTATGATTCCATTTGGAACATCTACTATATGAGATTTTAACTCCTGATAGTGCCTTTTTAAATACTTTTTTAATTTTTTTGAGGTTGAAATTTGGAGTGTATACTTTTATCCTGAAGAAGCTATCACTGAAATTGGTAATTCTTTTTACTGACAAAATATTAACATTGAATTTTTTGCATTTAGAATGAATAAATTCCTTCATTTTAGCATTAGTCCATGAGTGTATACCACGAATAAAAATCAACCCTGTGTTGTCAATAGATGTTCCATAGCAGCGAGAACCCCGGTGAAATATCTTTTCCATAATGAACTAAAAAAAAAAACAATTTAAAAAAAATGAAACAATGAAAACTAAAATACTAAAAACTAAGAAATATAGATAAAAAAATATATATATATATAAATAAATATAATTAAAAAGAAAAATATAAATAAAAAAAATAATAAAATAATAATAAAAATGTGAAGATCCTATCTTCGTGGAGTAATTGATTAAGTTTAAATAAAATGAACAACTTAAGAATTTTGTAGTAATGAATAATATCTTTTTTCCTGTTATTTTAGTAATGAATAAACACTTTTTTTTTTTTTTTTTTTTTTTTTTTTTTTTTTTCTGTTTTGTATTTTCTGTTAACTTTTGAGTTTCTGAAATTCTAATCGATTTGTAAAGCTTTGATTGATAAAATAATTTTCTCTAATGTAATCATAAATAAACTGAAATGAAAATGTAAATAATGTTAGTAGTGAAAGACTATAAAAAGATTCCTACCAGTTAAATAATGTCTTAAACACAAGCTTTGGAGTGAATCAATCTCCTACATTTCCATTTTACAATAGCTACAAGAAAGTATAAATAATACTATAGAAAAATACATATACAAAATAATGCTAAAGTAAAAAATACAATAGATTCATTACAATGATAATATGTAGAAACTACATGATATTATTAATTATACAATTCCAATGTTACTACATATCCAGTTTAAAACAATATAAAACATCAAGTTCACTATCTACAGTCTTCCAGTATTCCAGTTTTCTCTCTTCGTACTAGAAGCCACTTTAGAAAGGATAACCATCGATTATCATCAGAATCACAGAAAGCTGTAATTAGTACACCTGATATAGATTATTCCTTTTCCATCAACCCTCCATGGATCTGGAATAACAGTCCACATCATTGGGGATTTTTTTTTTTTTTTTTTTTTTTTTTTTTTTTTTTTTTTTTTAGACTTAGAGAATAACTTTATTTAATTTATAATAATAATAAAATTATATGAATTAAATGAAAAAATAACAAATAAAATACATGAAATAAAATATTATATATTATAAAATTATAAAAGTGCGTTAGAAGCAATAGCCTCTAACTTTTCCCATTCCTCGATAATAACACCACGTCCATTATTGCGAGAAATAATTTCAGTATTAGTGTTATCAATCGAATCTGTATCTGGAGGTGAAAATCCATGCTTTATCATTTCGACGTCTACGCTCTTGGTAACGGTAGATTCAACGGAATACCATTTCATCATCAAACTAAAAAGATCGACAAATTAATGGTATTACGTTTGTTAGAAACTCCGCAATCCCCACAAAATACGGAACAGTTGACGAAGTTGAACTTTGTTTAAAAATATTGTCAACTAATTGTCTTTGTTCATCATCATAAACTTTAATTTTTGAATATATTGAACGCCCACCAAGAAGTGCACTCAATATATAATAATAAATATTATTATCATAATCCTTTTCTGAATCTAAAGAAACATCCAAGGATTTTTGTTCAATTATCATTGCAAACTTCAAAAAGAGATCATCTAGAAAAGGTAAAGATTTATTTCTGTAATTTTCCAATTCTTTACAGGCAAAGATCCAGTGAGAAAAGCTAGGTACACTAACACCACAACAAGGGCAACAATTAGGGCAATCTTCTGAGACTATTTTTCTTTTAATGGAAATACTAATGTCAAATAACATTATTGGGGATTAAATTAAAAAAAAAAAAAAAAAAAAAAAAAAAAAAAAAAAAAAAAGACTCTCTCGAGGGTGATTGAAAAATATTAATTATTTATAAAATGTCTTCTTTCCCCCTGAAACCGATTTTTTTTTTTTAAATAAAACTAAAAGACTTCATATTCTGCATTTTCCGTAAAAGAAGGAAGGAGACACAGTACATAAAAAATAAATATTTATCATTAAAATCTTCTTCTTTATCCTCAATATAATAATTCCTACTATTTCTCAATATATAAATTTTCGTACATTTAATAAATATATATATAAAATAAATAAAAAGTCATATATAAAAATCTCTTGCTATTTTTTTATTAAAACAATAACACTTTCATTTATTACTCAAACTCTTTTATTCATTTAAACAAAATCACTTTTATAATTATCAAAATTAATTCATTCATTTGAAAAAAATAACACACTCCTTTCTCTTTCAAAAATACACTAAAATTTCAACTTGTTATAATCTTTTTTTTTTTTACTATTGTTTTAATTTTTTAATTTTTTTTGAAATTTTTATTTTTTTTTTTTTTACAATATTTTTTTTTAATAAATTAAATATTTCTTTATAATTAAAATGTTATTTTTGTTGCGTTCTATTATTTTTTTTCGGTATATTTTTTTTTTTTTTTTTTTTTTTTTAGCAAATATTGATAGATTTAAAGGTTAAACCTTTAATTTAACACACTTTTCATTTAATAATTTATTTGAGTTCTTTTCAAAGGAAGCTTGCTTACAAGTTGCTAAGTTTGGACAAACGTGGCATTCTGGTAATCTGTGAGTACCTATTATTTATAAAATAAATTATAAAAATTAATAATCCATCACTTTACATTTAAATTTATCATCCATCAATTATTTTTTTTTTATATTTCTATATAAATATATCTTTTTATTAATTCTATTTTCTTATTTTTTTTCTTTTTTTTTTTTTTTTTTTTTTACATATTCCATAAACTTCTTTTTAAAAAATTTTTATTTTATTTGTTATAATATTTACCACAAAACTTTTGTTGGCAGTATCTACAGTCACCAATAATTTTAACAACACGAGCATTGCAGCCTTCGAAAGCACATCTGTTTGACTTTTTAGCCTTTGGTGTTGATTCCATTTTTATTAAATTTTATTATTTATTATTGCGAGGGATATTTTTTTTTCTTCTTTCAAATATATTATTTGTAGGTATTATTAAAAAATAATAAAAAAATATTATTATTTTTTATTTCTTATTTCAAAAAGGTTAATTTTTTTATTATTTTTTAATAATAAGATTTTTATTCTCTTCTTATTTTTTTTATGAAATTCGACTCTTTTTTTCTTTTAAAAATCAAAATTTGATTTTTAAATTTCGAATTAATTCTTTTTTCTTTTTATTTTTTAAAAATAAAATTAAATTTATTTTTTGAATTTTTTTTTTAGGTCAAATTTCTTGCTATTTATTCAAAAAAAAAAAAAAAAATTTTTTTAAATTTTAATAAAATAATAATATTATAATAATAATATTATTATAATAAATAATAATAATAAAAAATAAATAATAAAAATTCAAATATAAAAAAGAATTAAATAATTAATGATTCTATAATTAATTATAATTATATAATTAATTGTAAATAATAATAATGATAAAAAAATTAATTATAATTATTTATAAATAATTATAAACAACTAATAATTAAATAAATAAATAAAAAAAATACAAAAAAAATAAATTAAAATAAATTAAATATATTAAAATATATTTATAAATTACTAAAATTAAATTAAATTTAATTCATCCAATTAGTTGATATATATTAGAATTTATTTTAATATAATAATAAATATAGTAAAAATAAATTGAAAATGAAAAAAAAAAGAGGCCATCTATATTTAATATTTTAATTTATTTCTATTTATATATACAAGTTGATTTTAGATAATATATTATAAATAAATTTAATATAAATAAATATATTGAATTATATATATATATAAAAGTAAACAATAATTATCCAATATTTTAAATATTATTATTAATAATTAATAATTATTATTAATTAATTATTATTATTAATTCTTTAATATTAATTCTTTATTTATTATTAAATATATATTTATTGTGTTTTGTTGTTATTTATTATGAATTTAGATAAATAAATATTATTTAATAAGAAAGAATATTGGATAAAAAAAAAATAATAATATTTATATATTTAATTAATAAATATTAATAAATATTAATAAATATTAATAAATACTTATTAAATATTAATATAATTAAGTAATAATTAGTAACATTGAAATAAAAGAAATTTTAAGAAATAAAGAAAAAAAAAAATAATTATTTAATTACCAGAAATGGTAACATTTAAAATAAAAAAAAAAAATAAAAATTATTTAAAGGATATAAATAAATATAAATTGATATTAAGGGGACAGAAATAATTAAAATAAGAATAAAAAGAATAATAATAATAAAAAAAAAAAGAATAAATAAAAGTAGCAATAGAAATAGAACTTAGTTGGAATAGGAATGACTGAAATAGAAATAGTTGGAATATAGAAAATAATTGAATTATTCTATATTTTAATATTATAATAATAGAAATAGAAATAAAAAATAGAAATTAATACTAAATTAATTATTTAAATACAGAATGTCCAATATTCACAGTATTAAAAAAAATAAAATATATATATATGTATATATATAATAATTGCTAAGTATCTATTAATAATAATTAAAAAAAAAAAAAAAAAAGAAAAAAAAAAGAAAATATTAGAAAGAATAATAGTAAACAAACCCTAAGTCATAAGACCTGTAATTAAAAAAAAATTGAATAATTTTTATATTATTAAAAATATTTTTAAAATTTATAACTTTGACATCATTTTTTATTTTTTTTTATTTGGTTTTTGTTTTTTAAAAATATAGAACAAATAAGAAGTGAATTATAATGAAGTCCTCGTTTGATTTCAAAAGAATTAATGATGTCAATTTTGATTTGCTATAATATATATATTAATTTTATAAAATTTTCTTTTTTTTTCTTTTCTTTTTTTTTTTTTTTTTTTGTTTTAATAAATTCATTATTCTTTAATTAAATAATTAATATTTACTATTTTATATAAAAATTTGTTAATACCAATTTAATACTTAATAATAATTAATAATGAAGGACATATGAATATTTTTATTTCTATTTTTTGCTTAATTAAATAAAATAAATATTTAAATATATATTTATATATATTTTAATTTTAAATTTTTTTTTTTTAAAAAATATGTTTATTTTATTTAATTCAATGAATATAAATAAAAATATTAATAAATAATATGAAAACATGAATATATATATGAATATATATATAAAAGAGACCTCTATTAATTTAACATAATAGCTATTGGAATAGATTAAATATCATTTCATTAACTATAATTCTAATTCATAGTATCATTTAATAATATTATATTTTTTTAATTAATTGTAATAATAATAAAAATTTTTTTATGATGATGAATGAAAAAATATTAATTATAATATTAAATTTTGATATAAATATTAAAAAAAAAAAAATATATAATATATATATATATATTTTTTTATTTTGAAATTTAATTTTTATTATTTAATTAAAATTGTTTGAAGTTGAGAATAAAAACAAATATTTTATAATTTTTTTTTTCTCATCTTTTTTAACACTTTTTTTTTATATAATTATTAAAAAGAAAGTAAAAAAAAATATTATTTTTAATACCTCTATTAAAAATATTTAAAATACTTTATTTATTTATTTTCCATAATTCTTTAAATAATTTATTTATTTATTTTCCTTTTTTTTTTTTTTTTTATTTTATTTTTTTTTTTTTATTTTATTATTAAAATAGTTCAAAAAAAATTTTTTTTATCATATTTTATGAATTAAAGTTAAGTCAAATCATATATAAATGAAAAATATTATATATAAAAGTTTGATAAAGTTTATGTGAGATTGAAAAAAAAAATTTTTTTTTAAACTTTTATTTTATTAATAATAATAATATTTTTATTATTATTATTGTTATTTTTTACATATACTTATTTCTTTTCATAAACGTTATCATCTTCAATAATAAATAAATAAATAAATAAATAAATAAATAGATAAATAAATAGATAAATAAATAAATAAATAAATAAATAAAAAAAAGATTTATTCCTCTATTTTAATGTATAATTATAAAATTTAATTTTCCAATACAACATTTAATACAAATACAACATTTTATTCCCATTTTACCCTTTTTTAAATATTTTCATTTCCAATAAAAATTATTATATTTCTATTTTTTGACCATATCATATCCAATAAAAATACTATTGTTATTAAATAAAAAATTATAATAAAATAAAATAAAATAAAATAAAATAAAATATAAATATATATATATATTTTGTTTTTCAAATATATTTCATTCTTTTATTTAAATAAATATTTATAAAATAATTTATTAAAAAATTGTGATTTTTATCTTATATTCACTTAAAACTAAAAAATTATAAATTTTTATCTTATATTCACTAACACTATTAATTTATAATAGTTAAAATGATTGATTAATTTTTTTTAATATGAAGAAGAAAATTTGAAATATATAATTAATAAGAATAAAAATAAAAATATATGTGAATAAATAAAAAAAGTAATAAATAGAAAATTAATTATTTATATATATTTATATTAAAATTATATCCCATTTGTTAACTATTATATATATATTTTATTTTTTAAATATATTTGATTCTTTTAATTAAATAAATATTTATAATAATAATTTATCATAAAATCTCGATTTTTATCTTATATTCACTTACACTATTAATTTATAATAGTTATATTAATATTTGTAATATAGATATAAATATATAAATATATATTTTTGGTCATTTTAATATCATTTAAAAATAATTTAACCATGTCAAAATTTAAATATTTAAATATATGATATTATTATTATTATTATTATTATTATTATTTTTAATTTAAATAAACTTAACTTTAATAAATTTTTATCTTTTTTTTTTTAATATAAAATTTATATATTTATTCTTTTTTTTTTTTTTTTTTTTTTTTTTTTTTTTTTTTTTTTTTTAAAATATATTTAGTGATTGATTGATTCTTTTGTTTTTGTAGTTTATTTTTAGTTAGTCTTTTTTTTTTTTTTTAAAAAAATATATTTAGTGATTGATTCTTTTATTATTGTAGTTTATTTTTAGTTAGTCTTTTTTTTTTTTATTTTAAAATATATTTAGTGATTGATTCTTTTATTATTGTAGTTTATTTTTAGTTAGTCACTATGAAGTGTTGGTTTAAATTTAAAATAGTTACTATGAAATGTGTGTATATCTAAATTTAAAATAGTCACTATGAAGTGTGTGTGTATTTGAATTTAAAATAATAATATTCATAAATAATGAATAATAAATAATAAATAATAAATAATAAATAATAAATAATAAATAATAAATAATAAATAATAAATAATAAATAATAAATAATAAATAATAAATAATAATAATAATAAATAATAAATAATAAATAATAAATAATAAATAATAAATAATAAATAATAAATAATAAATAATAAATAATAAATGTAATATTAACATTATATATTAGGCTTAATTTTTAAAAAACTATATTATTTCAAAGAAATTGATGATTTAAAACTATTAGAATAATATTGATATTTCAATTAAAAATTATTCAATTTAACAAGATAATATTAAAAGGTTATTATATATCATTAAAATATTTATTTATAGGTTAAATTATTACTATTTATTATTATTATTTTTTAATAAAAAATATTTTTGTAATTAAATATTTAATTTTTTTTATATTAAAAGTAATTTTTCATTATTATTTACATACAAAGAATAAATTAACAAAATTAGATTTTTTTAAAAGCTTTTTTTTTTTTTATTTTTTTATTTTTTTTTTTATTTTTTTTTATTTGTTATAATTTTTCATTAATTTATATAAAAATCACCTTAAATAAAAAGTACTCCTTTTTTTTATTTAATTTTTTTTTTATTTTTTTTTTTTTTTATTTTTTTTTTATATTTTTTATATAAAAATAATCATTTAAATCATTCTTTAATAGAAAGTATTTATTTTTTTTTATCTTTTTTATCTTTTTATTTTTTTTTATATTTTTTTTTATTTATATAAAAATCACTTAAATCATTCCTTAATAGAAAGTACTTATTTTTTTTTATTTTATATATATATATATTCTTTTTATTTATATAAAAATCATTTAAATCTTTCTTTAATAGAAAGTACTCTTTTTATTTAATCTTTATTTTTCATTTTTTTACTTTTTATATTATTTTTATATAAAAACCATTTAAATTATTCCTAAATAAAAGTTTTTATCTCCCTGATTTCATCCCTGTAGAATAAGTTATAAATTAATAATTAAAAATGATTTTAATTTTTATAGAAATTATTAATAAAATTTAATAAAAAATTATTAATTATCTATTAAAATTTTTTTATAAATAAGCATTTCTTTTATATATATATATATATATATATATAAAGAATTATATTAATATTATAAAGTTTTTTTTTTTTTTTTTTTTTTTGTTTATCCTTTTCTACTTCAATGAATTCTTTGATCTTTATTTTGTTGTTCATTTTGTATTAGTTGTAGTTTTGAGTCTTTATTTTGTATTTCATTTTGTATTAGTGGTAGTTATAGGTTTTTATTTAGTTGTTCATTTGGTATTAGTTGTAGTTATAAGTCTTTATTTTGTTTCGTTGTAGGATAGTTATAAGTCTTTATTTTATTTAGTTGTAGTGTAGTTATATAAGTCTTCATTTTGTTTAGTTGTAGAGTAGTTATAAGTCTTTATTTTGTTTAGTTGTAGATATAAGTCTTTATTTTGAATTAGTTGTAGAGTAGTTATATGGCTTTATTTTGTTTAGTTGTAGATATAAGTCTTTATTTTGTTTAGTTGTAGTTATAGGTTTTTATTTTGTTTAGTTGTAGTTATAGGTTTTTATTTAGTTGTTCATTTGGTATTAGTTGTAGTTATAAGTCTTTATTCTGTTTAGTTGTAGTTATAGGTTTTTATTTAGTTGTTCATTTGGTATTAGTTGTAGTTATAAGTCTTTACTTTGTTTAAATTTAGGGTAGTTATAAGTCTTTATTTTGAATTAGTTGTAGGGTAGTTATAAATTTTTATTTTGTTTAGTTGTAGGGTAGTTATAAATTTTTATTTTGTTTAGTTGTAGGGTAGTTATAAATCTTTATTTTGTTTAGATGTAGAGTAGTTATAGGGCTTTATTTTGTTCAATTGCAGTTATAGGTTTTTATTTAGTTGTTCATTTTGTATTAGTTGTAGATATAAGTCTTTATTTAGTTATTCATTTGGTATTAGTGGAAGTTATAAGTCTTAATTTTGAATTAGTTGTAGGGTAGTTATAAGTCTTTATTTTGTTTAGTTGTAGGGTAGTTATAAGTCTTTATTTTGATTAGTTGAAGGATAGTTATAAGACTTTAATTTGCTTAATTGTAATATAGTTATAAGACTTTATATTGTTTAGTTGTAGGGTAGTTATAAGCCTTTATTTTGTTTAATTGTATTGTAGTTACATAAGTCTTTATATTGTTTAGTTGTAGGATAGTTATAAGTCTTTATTCTGTTTAGTTGTGGAGTAGTTATAGGGCTTTATTTTGATTAGTTGTAGATATAAGTCTTTACTTTGTTTAGTTGTGGAGTAGTTATAGGGCTTTATTTTGTTCAATTGCAGTTATAGGTTTTTATTTAGTTGTTCATTTTGTATTAGTTGTAGATATAAGTCTTTATTTGGTTGTTCATTTGGTATTAGTTGAAGGATAGTTATAAGACTTTAATTTGCTTAATTGTAATGTAGTTATAAGTCTTTAATTTGCTTAATTGTAATGTAGTTATAAGTCTTTATTTTGTTTAGTTGAAGGATAGTTATAAGACTTTAATTTGCTTAATTGTAATATAGTTATAAGACTTTATATTGTTTAGTTGTAGGGTAGTTATAAGCCTTTATTTTGTTTAATTGTATTGTAGTTACATAAGTCTTTATATTGTTTAGTTGTAGGATAGTTATAAGTCTTTATTCTGTTTAGTTGTGGAGTAGTTATAGGGCTTTATTTTGATTAGTTGTAGATATAAGTCTTTACTTTGTTTAGTTGTGGAGTAGTTATAGGGCTTTATTTTGATTAGTTGTAGATATAAGTCTTTACTTTGTTTAGTTGTAGGATAGTTATAAGTCTTTATTTTGTTTAGTTGTAGTTATGAGTCTTTATTTTGTTTAGTTGTAATTATGAGTCTTTATTTTGTTGTTTAATTTGTTTTAGTTGTAAATATAAGTCTTTATTTGTTTAGTTGTAGATATAAGTCTTTATTTGGTTGTTCATTTGGTATTAGTGGAAGTTATACGTCTTTATTTTGTTTAGTTGTAGTTATAGGTTTGTATTAGTTGAAGTTATAAAGGTGAAGTTATAAGTTTTTATTTTGAATTAGTTGTAGGATAGTTATAAGTCTTTATTTTGTTTAGTTATAGAGTAGTTATAAGTCTTTATTTTGTATTAGCTGTAGGGTAGTTATAAGTCTTTATTTTGAATTAGTTGTAGGATAGTTATAAGTCTTTATTCTGTTTAGTTATAGAGTAGTTATAGGGCTTTATTTTGTTTAGTTGTAGGGTAGTTATAAATCTTTATTTTGTTCAGTTGAAGTTATAGGTTTTTATTTAATTGTTCATTTTGTATTAGTTGTAGATATAAGTCTTTATTTGGTTGTTTATTTGGTATTGGTGGAAGTTATAAGTCTTAATTTTGAATTAGTTGTAGGGTAGTTATGAGTCTTTATTTTGTTTAGTTATAGGATAGTTATGAGTCTTTATTTTGTTTACTTGTAAGGTAGTTATGAGTCTTTATTTTGTTTAATTGTAAGGTAGTTATAAGTCTTTATTTTGTTGAGTTGTAGTTATAGGTTTGTATTAGTTGAAGTTATAAAGTTGAAGTTATAAGTCTTTATTTTGAATTAGTTTTAGGATAGTTATAAGTCTTTATTTTGTTTAGTTATAGAGTAGTTATAAGTCTTTATTTTGAATTAGTTGTAAGATAGTTAAATAAGTCTTTATTTTGTTTAGTTGTAGGGTAGTTATAAGTCTTCATTTTGTTCAGTTGTAGTTATAGGTTTTTATTTGGTTGTTCATTTGGTATTAGTGGAAGTTATAAGTCATTATTTTGTTTAGTTGTAGGGTAGTTATAAGTCTTTATTTTGTTTAGTTGTAGTTATAGGTTTGTATTAGTTGAAGTTATAAAGCTAAAGTTATAAGTCTTTATTTTGTTTAGTTATAGGATAGTTATGAGTCTTTATTTTGTTTAGTTGTAGGGTAGTTATAAGTCTTTATTTTGTTTAGTTGTAGGGTAGTTATAATTCTTTATTTTGTTTAGTTGTAGGGTAGTTATAAGACCTTATTTTGTTTAGTTGTAGGGTAGTTATAAGTCTTTATTTTGTTTAGTTGTAGTGTAGTTATAAGTCTTTATTTGTTCAGTTGTAGTTATAGGTTTTTATTTAGTTATTCATTTTGTATTAGTTGAAGTTATAAGTCTTTATTTTGAATTAGTTGTAGGATAGTTATAAATCTTTATTTTGTTTAGTTATAGAGTAGTTATAAGTCTTTATTTTGTTTAGTTGTAGTGTAGTTATGAGTTTTTATTTTGATTAGTTGTAGATATAGGTTTGTATTAGTTGAAGTTTTAAAATTAAGTTATAAGTCTTTAATTTGTATTAGTTGAAGTCATAAGTCTTTAATTTGTATTAGTTGAAGTCATAAGTCTTTATTTTGAATTAGTTGTAGAGTAGTTATAAGTCTTTATTTTGTTTAGTTGTAGTGTAGTTATAAGTCTTTATTATGTTTAGTTGTAGATATAGGTTTGTATTAGTTGAAGTTTTAAAATTAAGTTATAAGTCTTTAATTTGTATTAGTTGAAGTCATAAGTCTTTATTTTGAATTAGTTGTAGAGTAGTCATAAGTCTTTAATTTGTTTAGTTGTAGATATAAGTCTTTATTTTGTTTAGTTGTAGTGTAGTTGTAAGTCTTTATTTTGTTTAGTTGTAGGGTAGTTATGAGTCTTTATTTTGATTAGTTGTAGGGTAGTTATAAGTCTTTAGTTGTTCAGTTGTAGTTATAGGTTTTTATTTAGTTATTCATTTTGTATTAGTTGAAGTTATAAGTCTTTATTTTGAATTAGTTGTAGGATAGTTATAAATCTTTATTTTGTTTAGTTATAGAGTAGTTATAAGTCTTTATTTTGTTTAGTTGTAGTGTAGTTATAAGTCTTTATTATGTTTAGTTGTAGATATAGGTTTGTATTAGTTGAAGTTTTAAAATTAAGTTATAAGTCTTTAATTTGTATTAGTTGAAGTCATAAGTCTTTATTTTGAATTAGTTGTAGAGTAGTCATAAGTCTTTAATTTGTTTAGTTGTAGGTATAAGTCTTTATTTTGTTTAGTTGTAGGGTAGTTATAAGTCTTTTTTTGTTTAGTTGTAGGGTAGTTATGAGTCTTTATTTTGTTTAGTTAAAAGGTAGTTATAAGTCTTTATTTGTTCAGTTGTAGTTATAGGTTTTTATTTAGTTATTCATTTTGTATTAGTTGAAGTTATAAGTCTTTATTTTGAATTAGTTGTAGGATAGTTATAAATCTTTATTTTGTTTAGTTATAGAGAAGTTATAAGTCTTTATTTTGTTTAGTTGTAGTGTAGTTATAAGTCTTTATTTTGTTTAGTTGTAGTTATAGGTTTTTATTTAGTTGTTCATTTGGTATTAGTGGAAGTTATAAGTCTTTATTTTGTATAGTTGAAGGGTAATTATAAGTCTTTATTTTGCTGTTCATTTGGTTTTAGTTGTAGATATAAATTTTTTTTTTTTTTTTTTTTTTTTTTACGACAACTAATAAAACATGAGCAACAAAATAAAGATCTAAGATTTCATTGAAGTAGAAGTAGATAAATAAAAAAACTTTATATGTATTTTTTTTTTTTTTTTTTAGTGGTGAAAAGTTAATTTTTTACTAATTTTTTTATTTTATTCATTATCAGCGGTAGGTTCTTCAGTTTCAGTTTCGGCTGTTTCAGTTGTGTTGTCTTCTGTATCTGTTGGTTCTTCAGTATCTTCAGTTTTTCCCTTTATAGTAACTGTATTTACAATAGTAATTGTTGATTTTTTATTGGTGGTGGTGGCGGCTGCCGTTTTTGGTAAATCAACAGCAGGTTTAACAATGGTAGGGGTGACCGTACCCCATGGGAAAGGTTTCTTGAAAATAATCTTTTCTTTACTGTCATTTAATGGAACCCAAATGGTTAAAGGATCATTACCTACTTGTTCATACCTAAATTTGCTATTATATTCTACTTCAAATGGAACGGTCACAGGAACAGTACATTTCTTTGGGGCACTTACATTAATACCGGTAATATTATCTCCGGAAGTAATTAAGGAATAGGTCGCATTACAATTTTCAATTTCATTACGATTAATAAAAGTTTCTGCTAAATCATCTAATTTTAAGGAAATCATTGGCCAATTGACATAGGAATTGTATCGTTCCACAATAGCATCTGTCCATTGTTGAAGAAGACTAGGTTCCTTAATATCTGCATTACGAAGATTGGCTTGATGGAATTGATGAGCTTCATGTCTTAATTTCATCATTAAGGTGAGAACACGAGTGGATTCACGTTCAATGATGGTTTTCCAATCAGAATCTTGACCAAATACATTGTGATAGATTTGATTATACATCCATGTATCTTCTTCAGAGGTACTACAATGGAAATATATTTCTGAAGGTGATCTTGGAATAACGGGGAATCCATCATAGTTACTACCTTCCATTGTCGTGTAGTATGGAAGATATGGGTTTTCTACATTACAGAGGGATTGACGTGAAAGATCTCCGGTACCTGAATTAATGCCATATTTTTTGAAGGTTTCAATGGCATCACGATTACGAAGTCCTGAAATTTGTGGCGTAATAATGGAACCTGGAGACCACCATTCCTCATGACTGTTGTCTTCACGAACAAATCCAAACTTTTTAGCAACTTCAATATTCACTCGAATTTCATTATCTACATCATCAATATCCGCATTATCTAAATTTTCATGAGTGAAGGTGTGAGAACTCCAGTAGAATTCCGCTCTATTAGCTTCTTGCTTGAAGTAAGGATAGAGTGGATCTTGATTTAAGAAACTATCCTTAAATTCGAAGTGATAATTTTGAACTGGCCAGTTATGAGTACCGGTACCTGGTTCCTTTTTAAATTCTAATTCGACTAATCTTTCTCCAAAAACATTCAACGATTTATCATAATCTGCTTCAATAAGAATACCATTACCATTAAAAGCTAATTCTACTTGGAAAACAGAACCTGGATTCATTTTTTGAACAATTTCCTTTTGATATTTCTTAATATTATCGAAATCTTTGGTAGTCGTTCTGAAAACTTCTGTACCTTCTACTAAATTGTGTTTTGGATCAACCAATTCAGTGGCAAGGAAAACATCATCAATATGAGCGGTGAAATAGACACGACGGAAACCATTGTAGATACCACGGGAACCCCAATTAATCCAGATATGATTTAAGATAATACAATTGAGAGACCAATCTCCAAAACCAAAATAGAAGGATAATCTTTCTCTTCCATCCTTTAATTTCATGTAGAGTGCAGCAATTGTATTTTCTGGATAGATTTTATCCTTTTCAAAATAGAGAATAGGTTTCACTTCTACAGTGGCATCCTTAATCGATATAGGAGTATGGTATAAACTATTGAAAAAATCATTTCATTAATATATATGGATATAATTTTTTTTTTCATTTGAAGTAATTGATAGAAATAAGTTTTAAATATTTATTGAATTTATCATATTAAATTAAAAATGTAATATAAAAAAAAAAATTTTTTTTTTATTAGATTAATTAATATATAAAAGAAATGAAATTAATATATATAAGTAAGGATAAAAAAAAAAAAATTATTTTTTTTTATTCTCTATCTTACCCTAAGGTATCAAGTTTAGCTGTTGGTTTTATACCAGCAATTGCAAACATTTCATCGGCTATGGAATTATCCGCTTTTAACATGGTTTGGATCGAATCGGAACCCCAATTCTCTGGGTCATAAATTGAAATACCTAAAACAGGATCTGGTGTATCTGAAAGAGTAATTCTACGAATCTTATTGTCCACTTCATATTGGTCTATGTAAGCCCATTGTTCGTCACTTAATACACTGGTCCATTGGAAATTTTCATTTAATAGGGTTAATTTACCGGAGGTTAAAACTATCATATTATATTTTGGATTTTTATGTTCATCATAGAGTGTTAAATTACCTTTTAATTCTTTTAATTTTAATTCAATATGATCATACTTAATACCATAGGAATCTAATGATAATTTAACAGCGGCAGCTTCTGTACTACCTTTGGTTGACAAAATTAATGTTTTTAATCCAAGTTCCCCTGCAAAAACACTACTTATCAGGGATAACAGTACAATTATCCATGAAAAATTCATTTTTTTTTTTTAATTTTTTTTATTTATTATTTTTATTACTATTATGTAAATCTATTTATATATAATATTTAGTTCATTCAATTTATATTAATATAATATATATATCTATCTAAATTTATATCTAAATTTAAATTTTTAGATATATTATATTTATTAGAATTATTTATTTTATTTCAATGATTTTCAATATATATATATATTTTTTTTGTTTTTTAAAAAAAATAAAAAAGGTTTTTTCTTTATATATATATATATATTATTTATTATTACTATAATTACTTTTATTACAATTATGATTAATTTTTATTATTACTATATGTATTTTATTTTATTCATAATTATTAAATAATATTCATTAATATACTATCTCATAATTATTCCTAAATTTTAATTAATAAAATTTTCCCATTATTGTTATTGGATAATGTAATTTTTTTTTTTTTTATTTAATTAATTTTATTTTTTTTTTTTTTAATTTTAATCGAGTAATTAAATAATTTTTTATTTAAATTATAATTTCCATAATTATAATCATTAAATTATAAAGTTCAATATTTTAAAAATTATTTAATGATTATAATTAAATAATTATAATAATAATATTTAACTATATAATTTTTTTTTTTTTTTTTTTTTAAAAAAAAAAAAAAAAAAAAATTATAAAAAATTATTTAAAATTTACCATCAGTGACACAAATTAAATAGTTTAAATTAATGAATTAAATTGATTAAAGTACAATAAAAAATAAAAAAATATTTTTAATATAAATATATTTTTAATTTCTTAAAATTTAATGAACTATATTGGTTGTTTTTTACTTAAAGAACAACAAAAAAATTAATAAATTTTCATTTTCATTTTTATTTAATCATTATTACTAAAAAATTTCAATTATTTTTTTTTATTAATCTTAAATTACTTTATTATAAAATAAACTTTATTTAATATATAAATTTATAATAATAAATATGAATCTTTTTACATTAAGAAAGATCAATACATTTAAGAACATGTTGTTATATGTTATTTATAAACATTTTTCTATAATAGCATAATCCTAACTAACCCTAACCCATAATCATAATATTTAATATTCTTTCCATATTGGCATTTTCTACATTTCTGTTAATGAGCCTGCCCTCATTGAGTTAAAACTAATAAGGATTAATTTAATATTATTTAATTTTATTTTTTTTTTCAGAATTTCATCTTGAACATATTATTATTATATGTCTATTTGCATCGTCCCTTTTTATTTTCATTTTCAGCTATATCCTTATATATAGTTTATTATCTATTTAATGTTAAATTTAATATTTTTGTTGAGCATGAATTATATAAATGTAGTTGACACAATTATAAACCATAAATTTCCAACTCTTACTAATAATAATAATAATGATAATAATAATAATAATAATGATAATAATAATAGTAATAATAATAATAATAATAATAATAATAATAGTAATAGTAATAATAATAATAATAAAAAATAATAATAATAATAATTAATAAAGAAACATATTAATTATTTTACTTTATTATATATTTATATTTACATGCAAAACAATTTTATTATTACATATACAATAAAAATTATTCTATTAATTATTAAATTATATTATCAAATAATTATTTTTTAATGTCTATTAAAAATAGAAAATATTTTATTATAATTAATAATATTATTATTTCTATCAATATTTAGAATATTATTAATTTTACTCTCAGAACCTATTAGTAATATAAAAATAATTATTTTAATATTATTATTACTAGTAACTATTAAAGATATATAATATCTATTTTTTTGTTAATTAATTTCTAAAATGATGTTAGTTTCAATATTATATATATATTTAATAAAGTTTAACTATTTTAGTATAGTTATTATCAATATTATTTAAAAAATAAATTATTTCTATCATCATTTTTTATAAATATATACTGCTTAATATTTACTTTGTTGTCATATCTCATTAATGATTTAGCCATGGAAATATTTTTGGTTTGGATTTTTAATATTTTCATTTCTTTCTTTTTTTTAAAGGGTAAAATAGAATAATTAATTTTTATATTATTCAATCTTATAAACTTTCATTAATGAAGTTTCACCATAATTATTAGCGGTGCTGATATAAATGACATAAAAAAAATATTAAAAATAATATAAAATAAAATATTGTTTTTATTTCATCTTTCATATTTCAAAAAAATTAATTATATTAAATATTATAAAAAAAAAAAACACGAAAAAATATGATATATATTAAATTTAAAGGAATGATTTAAAACCTTTTAACATAAAGTATTTATATATAATTTAATTTATATATCAATTTATATATATATAAAATGTTATCATTACTTTTTTTTTTCCATCAAAAAGCATTATAAATATAAATAATAAAATAATGAGAAATAAATTAAAACTTTGAATATATATATATATAATTAAAATTATAATATTTTTTATTTTTAATTATATTTTCAAAATATTTATTGATTCATAACCTATTTTATATATATATATATTTTTATTTTATTAATTATTTATTATATAAATATATTTACTAAAAAAGAAATTTTGTTTAAATTTTATAAAATTTTTTCTATTTTATTAAATATTAATTAAATCGAATAAACTAATTTTAAAAATATACGAAAAGTAAAAAATGATAGTATTCATTAAAGAAACTTAATATTATTCATTTTAATATGCTTAGCACTAGTTATGCCATCCATTGCTATTATAGTTCGAGTTATTCCATCCATTGTTATTGTTGTTACCCCAATTATTCCAACTATTATTGTTGTTATTATTCCAATTGTTCTATCCATTATTATTATTATTATTATTATTATTATTATTATTATTATTCCAACTATTATTATTGTTGTTGTTATTGTTCAGGTTGTTCCAATCTCTATTATTACCACCATTATTATTTCCATTATTATTAGCAGCTGGTGATGGTGCTGGTACCGGTGCTGATTCTTTAAACTCTTCATTTTTAAATATGTATAATTTATTGAAGATATTAAATGTAAATAAAACTTGTGCCTCCACTAGAATTTCAAGATTTTATATTGATTATATCGATTATATCAACAATGATGGTGCTCCTGAATATGTGAGAAAATTGAGAAAAATATGGGAAAAGAAAGATATAGTCATCATTGAAGGTGAGGAATCAAGACTTGGTATAGGCAATAATCTTTTTA
Organism: Neocallimastix lanati (nom. inval.); assembly: GCA_016946835.1. NCBI lineage: Eukaryota > Fungi > Neocallimastigomycota > Neocallimastigomycetes > Neocallimastigales > Neocallimastigaceae > Neocallimastix > Neocallimastix lanati (nom. inval.). Next base: position 4,236 of record JACVTC010000051.1, on the reverse strand, counting down.
AATAATACAAATTCCATTCTTTGAATGGAATTTGTATTATATATGTATTTGATTCCTGTGATAAAATCATGGAAGAATCTTAAAAATTAGATAAAAATAAATTGGTTCTTATTGTGTTAGGACTTACCACAACAGTATTAGCATATGATTTATATAAAAATGGTTATCAGGCCATTGATATTGGCCATGTTGATCTTGAACATGAATAGTTCATAAGAAATGCCACAAGAAGAACAAAAATTGAATATAAGTATATTAATGAAATTAGAGGAGGAAATTTTAACATTCAAAATGTTACTGATGAAAACTATTTCAAACAACTCATTGCTAAAATTTTAAATTATGATTATTTTATAATAATATAAATTATTTATTTAATTATTTATATATCTATTAATATATTTATTTATTTATTTATTTATTATATATTTACTAAAGGGAAAAAGAAAGATATAGTTAAATATTTATTATATTTAATACATAATTAATTAATCTATTTATTTTAACTTTTAAAATTTAATAAAAAAGTTATTTTATATTTAATAGTAATTTTATTAATTTTTTTTATTGTAACTATTATTATTTATAAAAATTAATTTAATAATAAAATAATATTTTTAAAATAAATTTTTTTAAAAAATTATTACTATTACTTTATATTTTATATAGTTTGATAAATATAATATTTTTTTTTGTTGTATTCAATATATATAATATTTAGTTTTAATAAGAGTTTACTCAATTTCTTTAAATTTAAAGGCTCTTATTGAACTTCTTAACCGTAAATTTAAATGAAAAATTAGCTTTTTTTTTTGAAGCTGTACTTACCATATAGTATTTTTAGTTTTTGTTATATAAATTAAAATATAATTTATATTTATTTTCTTTTATATGATACTGTAAAAAAAAATTAATATTATAAGAATTTAATACTTGATTATCATTTAATAAGACATTTATATTATTCCATTTCTTGAAAAACAGATGGTCATTAAACATGAATGAATAAATAAATAAATATATATACTTATGTGTTTTTTTTTATTCCAAAATATATATTGACTTCTACAGACATAATCTTTTATAAATTTTTATATATATAATTTTTTTTTTTTTTAGATTAAATTTTTGTAATAAAAAATTATTTAAATGAACCTTATTTTGTACTTGATATTACTACAAATTTTATCATATATGAAAATTATTACATAAATTATTATGAATAATTATGATATATATACTATTTTAATAATAATATAATTATTAAAATTATAAAAATGTTACAGCTTTCTAAAATAATATATTTATATAGTATTATTTAATATAAATAATTTTTATTACAATAATAATTAAAATGATATAAATTTCAAAAATTCGATTTTATTACAAATAAAACATATTTTTATTCATTAATTTTAAAATATTTATAAATACATTTAATCGTTTTAATTTATATTTTTTTAATTTATATATATCACATATTTCTATAAAACATTCTATTATTTAAAAAAATTGCTAATTACTTTGTATTTTATTTATGTTTAAGTATCTACTAAAATGATAATATCCATTTTAAAAAAATTTAAAAATGAAGATAAAAGATTGAATTTAATTAAGAACTTTTATTAATATTCTTAGTACCAGTTGTGCCATCCATTGTTATTGTTATTCCAGTTATTCCATCCATTGTTGTTGTTGTTTCCCCAATTATTCCAATTGTTCCATCCGTTATTGTTATTATTATTCCAATTGTTCCATCCATTATTGTTGTTATTATTATTATTCCATCCATTATTATTGTTGTTATTATTGTTCCAGTTGTTCCAATTTCCATTATTACCACCATTATTACCACCATTATTACCACCATTATTATTAGTAGCTGGTGCTGGTGCTGGTGCGGCGGCTGCATTACCTGCTCCTCCATTTCCTTGTCCAATGTAAACTTTAGCATATGGGAAATCCGCTGTACCACTAGTACCTGCTCCATTACTACCGGCTTCTCCTAATACTTTAGCTTCATGTAAATTACCCATTCTCATTCCAAGTTTTTCCCATTGTTCAAAGTGCGCTGTAATATCAATAGTACCACAATCACGAGCTTGTTGACGAATACTGAAGTATTGTTTGAAATTAGTATCTCCATCAATAGATGGTCCAAAACGATCATTTTCAAAAACTGTGTAAGTAGCTCCATCAATCATATAATCTCCATGCTTTTTATTACCAACCCAATCTCCTGGACGATATTGACTAAGCCAATTATCAACAATGTAAAATTCAACAAGAGGATTTCTAGTCCAACCATAAATACCTACATAAGAATAATCGACATTAGAAATATTTTGTTTAATGAGTTTAAAATCTGCATACATATGTCCAATTTGAGAATGTGGTTTAGTACTATCGAATGAAAGACCGGTACGGCATAAATAATCCTTAGAACCTTGGAATGAACAAGTGAAAGAACCATCAGAATAGAAAGTAGCACTGTTATTACCACCATCAGCCCATAATTCATAACCAACACCTCCAATGTTACCAACCTTATTACTAGTTTCTTTAACACTTGTTCCTGAGTGTTGAGCACTTGAACAGAAACTTTGAGCAGAAACCAAAGAAGCGGCTAAAGAAAAAGCGAAAGGAATAATTTGTTGTAATTTCATTTTAAAATAAATAATTTTTTTATTTACAAATAAATATATAATTAATAATTAATAGATTCAATATATATTCAACCAGTGAATATTAAATATATTATTTTATTATTTTAATAATATAATAAATATAATATTAAATTTAATTATATTTTTAAATTGGAAAAAAAGAAGAGAATTTCTATTCTTTAAATATTTTTTAATTTCAATATTTTATTAATATATTAATAAATTTTGATCTTAAGCTTTTATAATACTAAGTATTTTATTTAATAATTTAATAATTTAATAGTTATTATGAAGATATTAAAATTAAGAAAACTATATTTTAATTATATTAAATTTAATTAATTTAAAACTTTTAATTTAGTAATAATAATTTTGTTTTGTTTCATTTATTTTTATCAATATATTTCGAACTGTAGGATTTTTCATATATAATATGAAGAATATTATGATATTAATATAATAATATAAGATAAATTAAAAATAATAATTTTTATGATATTAATTTTGTTATTTAATATAATAATTGAATAAAAAATAGCTTTTTTATTAAAGATTAAATTCTACAAAAAAACATATTAGTTTTAATTTTCATTTTTATTCAATATTAATAAATTAATTTTTAATATAATTCTATTATATATTTTATCATGTATTTATTGTATATAATATGATTTATATATATTTACAAAATAATAAAATTTTGATGTTTACTTTTTAGTCTAAAATGTCAAAACTCAGAATTATATTCAAAATTGTTTCAAAATTATTTAAAAATTATTTAAAAATTATTTAAAAATGTTTTTAACCACATTAAATATCAATAACATTCAAAAATTATTATTATTATTATTTTTTTAAATAAAAAAAAATTAATATCTAACTAAAAAAGTATTTTTTGATTATTATTTATACAAGTATTAAATATAATACTAATAAAATTTCACTATTATTTAAATAACATTTTAATAAAATTTTATTAACCTCTTAGTTTTTTTATATACCAATGAATATAAATATGAATTTTTATCTTTATTTTATATTATTTTAATTTAGTACTTTTTTTTAATTCAAATTTAATATAATAATATAATATAAATTAATACCCACGTTTCAATGTTTCATCTAACTTAAAATTTTTATATCTCATAAATTATATTAAATTAATAAAAACGGCATATTCAATTAAAGTGGAATTTAATAATCAATAAAATTACTTTTTATCCAATAATTAAATTAAGTTGACCAAATTAATATATTACAAATTAAAGATTTTAAGGTTTATTCATTATTATTATATTAATATCATAATATTAATATTAACATTTATTCATTTTTAGATCAAAATATAATAGTAAAAGATAAACGAATATAATAGAAGAAATAATTATTAATAAATTAAAAGTTTTAAATTTATTTAGTCAAAATAAATAAAAGTTTTTAAAGATATTTAATATAAATATATGTATCCACATTATTTAATAATATTATTTATATCACTATAAATTAATATTAATATTATTATATTTTTATTACATAAAAAAAATTAAGTATTTAAAGATTTAAAATTTCT
>JACVTC010000509.1:0-21957 GCA_016946835.1 Neocallimastix lanati (nom. inval.) | reverse complement strand
TGATAATGCTACAAATTCTTCATTAAAAAATAAAGATGTTAAAGAAGTTAATGAAAATATTAATCCACAAAGTAATGTATTAAATAATAACAATACAACTACAAACGTTACCCCAAATCAAAAAGATATTCCTTCTAATGTAAAGAAGGGACCATCAACACCAAGTAAGAATACTCCAAAGAATTTTACTAAACCTGCTTCACCTTCACCATCTTCATCTAGTAAAACTGAAGAACTATCTTCAATGAGTAATAATAATGTAAATAATAATGTACTATCTTCAGAAAATAAAGATTTAACAGTTAATAACTAAAAAGGAAAAAATTAAAAACTAAAAACAAACCAAACCAAACCAAACCAAAAAAAAAAAAAAAAAAAAAAAAAAAAGACATAAAAGTATTTATAAATAACATATGTAATTGACAATTGTCTTTTTTTATTTTTTTTTTTAAAAAAAAATATTATATTTTAAATTCTATTATATAGATAAGTTTATAAATTTATATATATATATATATAATTTTTTTTTTTTTTATATTTGATATCTTTATCCTTTCCTCTTCCTTTTTTTTTTTTTTTCTATTTATCCATTAAATAAAAATATATTTATATTATTCTTTTTTAAAATTAATCATTTTTATTTTTTAAAATCTAAATAAATTTACATTTTAATGTTTATCCTATTTTTTTTTTTTTTATCTTTTTATTTTCATAAAAAAAAAAAAAAAAGTCTTTTTTTACCTTTATGATTTTATATTTACTTTATCATTTCTATTTTATATAATAAATTATATAAATAGATTAAAAAAAAAAAAAAAAAAAAAATATTATTTAAAAATAAAATATATTTAAATAAATAAATAAATAAATAAAAAAAAAAAAAAAAAAAAAAAAAAAAAAAAAAATTAATTAGGTATATTGAATATTTTTTTTTTTTCTAATATTTATTTATAAACCTAATTGTTCATAAAGTACATAATATAATTTTTTTTTTTCTTTAATATCCATAGTTCTATAATATTTTTATAGATGACAATTACCTAAATTTCCTTTTCTATTTTCATTTCATTTCCATAATTTTTTTAAGATGATTTTATTTTAATATTTATAAGAGTATAAGGCAATTAAAATAATAATGAATAAAAAACAAAAACAAAAACAAAAAAAAAAACAAACAAAAAAAAAAAAAAAAAAAAAAAAAAAAAAAAAAAAAAGTAAACATAAAATTTAGTTAATACCTATAGTATTCCAAAACATTTTTTTTTATATTAGATTTTTTTTATATTCATTTCATCCGTTGATGTGAAGTTGAAAGCATCATTTTATTTAAATAGAATTTTATTTAAATATAATTTTAGTTTTTTTTTTTTTTTTTATTTTTTTATTATTTTTTTTTTTATTATTTTTTTTTTTATTATAAAATAAATAATAAAAAATAATTTATAATTCTTGTTACTATTAGATTTATATTATATATTTTTATAATTTTGTATTTAATAAATTTTTTTTAGTAAAAGTATAAATATATTTAAAAAAACAATTCAATAAAAAAAAAAAAAAAAAGTAAATATAAAAATATAAACAATAAAAATAATATATTAATATAATATAATAAAATTAATAATGAATATGAAACTTTAACTATTACTAATACTTTTTTTTTTTTTTTGTTTTGTTTTTAATGGTTATTTTTATTTGTTTTTGTTTTTATGTTTTTTTTTTCTTTTATATGTAATTTACAAAATTCATGTATTATATATATACATATATTTTAATATTATTATTATATTATTATTGTTGTTGAAAATGCTATTATTATTATTATTATTATTATTATTATTATTATTATTATTATTATTATTATTATTATTATTATTATTACTATTATTTTTATTTTTTATATTTTTTGTTTTAATTTTATATTCTATAATGTTAAATTGTTATTTTAATAATAATAAATTTTTTTTTCTTATAAGAAAAAAATAATTTATATTTTGTTTATATTATTTTAATATTTTTTAATATTAAAAATAACAATTTTTTTTTTTTTTTTTGGATTTTTAATTCCTTTTTATGTTATTTTTGTTATTTAGGCAGCAGCTAAAACGGTTCTAAGAACATATTGAGCATATTCATTACCATTCATAACACCTTCAGTGATACCACAATGTTGAAAACCTTCAACAACATAGACAAAGGCTGGAATATTGGAAGTTCTATGAATTTGATCTAATAAACCAGAGGCAGAAGCAATTGGAACTACAGTATCTTTTGTTGAGTGAATGATATTGAAACGATTAGCTCCAAGGTATTGAAGAGACTTGTCCGGATAACTCTTTAAAATATCCGTTGGACAAGATAATTTTGAACCTAAAATAGCCGATGCAAAACTTTCAAATGAACTATTTTCACTGGTAATTCCGGTGTTTTTAGACATTTCTGAGAAGACATCAAAATCATATGGACCATTTAAAAGTACCACTCTTTGGAAAAGTGGGAGAGACTTAGTGATAGAGTAGGAACCATATCCCTTTAAACGGAGGGCTGACTTAAGAAGAGTAAGAGCAGAAAGATGAGCACCAGAGGAATGACCAAGAAGAATCATATTTTGATTGTCACCATTGTATTTACCAATGTTATTATAAACCCAAATGATAGCATTACAAATGTCTTCAATCATTTCATCTAAAGTACCATATGGAAATTGAACGTAGTTTGGAATAACACCAACATATCCATTATTGTTTAAGAAATCACCAAGTTTGGAGTATAAGCTCTTTTCACCTAAATACCATGTACCACCATAAATATAAATAACTACTGGTTTTTTTGTTTTATCCTTCTTTTTGTAATATATATCAAGATTCTTAATACCATCATAGAAAACATTACGTCTAATAATATATATAATATAATAATAACATTGATATTATTATTATTATTATTATTATTATTATTATTATTATTATTATTATTAATATTAAAATTAGTATTAAAATTAGTATTAGTCTTAATTATATATAATTTTATAATATTATCTAATATATATAAATTAGTTAGATATATTAACTACTTACTTTACATCCTTTGTCGTGAAGAAATTACCAATAGAAGAAATATAAGTACCAATATCAGCTCTCTTGGTAAATGGATTACTAAGTGTAATAATATTAGTACTATTATTAGGACTAACTTCTTCGATACTTTCAACTTCAGTTTTAATTGGATTACTAAAGGCAAAAGTAGCTAAAGCTAAACAAAATATAGTTTGAAAGAATTGTAACTTCATTTTTTATTTTTATTTTAATTTATTTTTTTTTTTTCTATTTATATTTTTTTCTTTATTTATATATATATATATATATATATTTGCTTTATTGTTTTGTTTATGTATTATTTTTTTTGATTTATTTTTATTTTTTGGTTTTTATTTTTGTTTTTATTTCTATTTCTATTACTTTATTAATTTAATTTTTTATTTTATTATTATTTTTATTTTTAACTATTAATTTTTTTTTTTCTTTTTTTTTTTTTTTTTTTTTTAATATTTATTCTCTATATAACTTTTATTATCAATAGTAATAATAAAAATTATTAAAAAGTTTAATTATTTTATCTTTATTTTTTTTTTTCTTTAAAAAAATTATTAATTTATATATATATTTAATAATTTTTTAAAATAACATTTTTTAAAGAAAAATTCTTTGAATTTATAGTAAAAATAAAAATAATAAGAAATATTAATTATTAATAATAAAAAAAATATATATATATTATAAATATACTTTTTTTTTTTTAATTAACATATTGTGTATATTAATAATTAATAAATTTATTAATAATTAACTTTTAATTTAATAAAAAAAAAAAAATAAAAATAAAAATAAAAATAGATTGAAATAAATATTAATATTTAAAACTAAAAAACAATGGAAAATATTGCTGTGATATTAAATATTAATATTTATTATATAATTATTATAAAAATTATTTCATTTTTATTTTCCATAGTAGCAAATAATAATTTTACTTTATAATACAAATATTGAAATATTATGATTATATTAAAAAAAAAATATTAAATTTAAAATTATAAAAAGAAAATAAAACAATAGTAAATAAATTAAATAAAATATAAATTTTTATTAGTTTTTTTTTATTAATAAAATTATTACTTATTTTATTATTAATAAAAATAATGAAATTTTATATTTTTAACCATTGTTATTATATCTTTTTATTATTTGTTATTATTATTATATTTTTAAATCTTTTTATTTAATTTAAAATTTCCTTTAAATAATATGGAAACTAAAATAAAATAAAATAAAATAAAAAAAAAATAATAATAATAATAATAAACATAATACTTTATTACATGAAATTAATGAAAAATTAAGATCAACTAACAATATTTATATAAAATAAAAAGAAATATTTATATTTTGAAAATTTTCACTATTTTTTTTTCTTTAAAAAATATATTACCTTAATCAATTTTAAAAAAAAAAAAAAAAAATAAAAATTAAAAAATAAAAAAAAATAAATATAATAAAATAATAAAAATAGAAATAGAAATATTTCTATTTAATAAGATTTGTTTCTATTTATATTAATGATATATAATTTATTATTATTTTTATTATTTATTATTTATTATTTATTATTATTATTATTATTTTTATTATTTATTATTTATTATTATTATAATTATTATTATTATATTATTAATTATTATTATTTTATAAATATTAATATAAATTTATAATTTATTTATTTATTAATTCTTACCATTTTATTGAATATTAATTGATTAAAATTTATTATTATTTAATATAATTTATTATTTCATGTGGGAAACAGTTACACAGCATTCAAAAGTAAAAAAAAAAAAAATATATAATATATATATAAATTATTATTTAAAGTTTAGTTAAGGAATATTTCAAATTATATAAAAAAGGTAGACAAAATAAAATAATAAATAAATTAAAAATTATATAAAAATAATTTGATTGAACAATCTTTTATATATTATTGTATATAAAGTCCCATTATTAACTTTTTAATAAAGTGAATGTGAAATATATAAATATATATATATAAAAAATTGTTAATTAAATAATAATAAAGAGTAAATATTAAAAATAGAAAAAAAAAAGTTTATTCAATATATCTTTTATATATATATATATATTGAATTTTATGTATTTATTCATTTATATTAAATATTTATTTTTTAATAAAAATTGTTTATATAAACTTTATATATATTTCTATTATTGAAATATTAAAAAATTTCATTTTCATTTTTTTTTTTTTTATTTTATTTTATTTTATTTTTATTTTTTTTTTATTTTATTTTTATCTTTTTCTAATTTTTAAAACATATATTAATTATTATCTGTTTTATTTGTTTGTGTATCATATTTTTAATTTTTGAAACAAAATTAAAAATAATAATTGTTAATTGTTATAAATGTTTAATAATTTTATTATTTACTATATATTCATATTCATTTAGTAATTAACAATTATTATTTATTTTCTTTTCTTTATTTTCTTAATATTAAGAATAATAATATTTATATTCTATTAAATAGTATTTAAATAAACAACTTATAATTAACAATAATACCATTAAATTAAATTGATTGTTAATATCTTATTTCTATTATATTATATTGTAATTAGTTATTATCACTATTTAAAATTTTATAATTATGTTATTTTTCTATTGTAATATTTATTAGAGTTATTCTTAAAATATTGTAAATTTTTTACCTTTTTTTTAAATAAATATATATATATATATGAATAATACCTACATTTATAAAGTATAGCATTAATTTCTATAATCATTACTATGATAATGAAATGTTTTTAATATTACTTTTTCGATATTAAATAAATTCTTTAGAACCAAAAAAAATAATAATATTAATATACTAATGTTTTTATTTTTATTTTTTAATTACCTTTAATATCACTTCAACAAAATATTGAATAAGATATTGAATAAAAAGTAAAATATATATATATATATTTATATATTAAAAGTATTTTTGTCAACTCTACAGACACAATATAAGGAAAAAAATATATATATATTTATTATAATAAAATATTATATTTTATATATTGTATAGATAGTCTATAATTTATTAATTATTTCCATATAGTTTTATTAATTTTTGTATTATTTTAAAAAATTATATTTAATTGTTTTATTATTTATCTATAATTTATTATTAATATATTTATTACCGCTCATATATCTATATTGTTCCTTTCAATACAAGCTTAGCAAATTTTAATTAATAAGAAAATAATATATAATTAATTAAAAATAATCATTCATAATTTTATAATAGACAAATAAGTATATACATAAATCAATTTTTTTTTTTTTTTTTTTTTTTTTTAAATTAATTATATATATATATATAAAATTTTAATTATAATTAAAATATATATATGTTAATGATACTATAAATCAATAATAAGCAAATAATGGAAAATTATTTTGAGACAAAAGTAAAATCATATTAACAACAATTACTATAATAAATATAATAATAAATATAATTAGGAAGAAAATCAGAAATTAGAAATAAATAGAAAAAGCAAATAAATTTTTAATTTAAATATTAATTATTAGATATGATTAATAAAAATTTTTTTTGTTTATTATTAAAAAAAAATGAATTAATACAAGCTTAGCTCTAAAAAGTTTAATTATTTATTTTTTTCCTGCATAGAAATTAAAATTATTATTATTGGATGAAACTAAATTTCTTATATATATTAAACTATTTTACTTTCTTAATATATATATTAATTATTATTATTATTATTTGTTTTTATTATTATTATTATTATTATTATTAAAAACAAAAAACAAAAAAAAAAAAAAAAAAAAAAAGAATATTGAATTTGAATTAATAAAGATGAAACAATTTTTGCTGCCGTTAAAATAAAAAAGAATATTGAATTCGAATTTATATTAAGAAACTTTATAATTATAGTATATCTATATCTATATTATAAAAAGAACTTAGAACAATATATAATTGGAAACATTAAATTTTTTTTTTATTTTATTTTATTTTTTTTTTTTTTTTTCATTTAGAGACAAAAAAAAAAGAGTTAAGATATTTATTTAAATTATTATAATTTTAACTATAGATATTAATTTATTAACTTTTTTCTTTTTTAAAAAATAAAAATAAAAAAAAAGTACATAAATATTTAACCTTTTCGATAATTTTATATTTATATAAAAATTATTTTTTTTTTTTAATTATAACAATAAAGAATAAATAAATTATTACATAAATTGAAAAATTATTGAAAATTGGAATAAGGCGAAAAATAAATAAATAAATAAAAATAAAAAAATAATAAAAATAATAAAAATAAAAAAAATAAAAAAAAAAAGTAAAATAAATAAAAAAAAAATAATAAAAAAAAAACAATAATAGGTTAAAGTTGATATAAAAATTATTATTAAAGAATAGATTAAAGTTTATTAATAATCTTTATGGGAGAGTTGCATTTCGCCAATTGAAAATAAATAAATAAATAAAAATAAATGATTATTAATACTGAAGTATTTTTATTTTTAAAATAAATATTTAATTATTAAAAAAATTATATTTATATTTTTCATATATAGATATCTTTACAGATATATTATCTGTTTATATAAATAAATAAATAATGATTTATTGATAAATAAATAAATAAATAAATAAACAATAAATTATTGATAAATAATTAATAATAATATAGACAGTATAGTAATAATTATAAAAGGATTGTCATTAATAATAATAATAATAATAATAATAATGACGATTAAAATTATAAATAATAATGATTATTTTTTACTGATATATATATAAATGAGTTAATCGAAATAATATTTAAGTACTTTAGAAAAACATAAAAAAGTTTTTTTCTTATAGCATTTTATGTTATAAATTAATAATAAATAATATATAATAAATAAATAAATAAATAAATAATATTGAATGTAGTAATAAATACAGAAACATCAATAATAATATTTTTATAATAACAATAACAATGAAAATAATAATAATAATAGTTATTAAATATAAAAATAAATATATATGAATTAAAATTATAATATAAAAAAATTTTTTTATACTTAAAAAAATAAAATAATCTCATAAAATACTTTATATTTATCAGTTACACTAAAAAAAAAAAAAAAAAAAAGAAATAATTTTAAAATATAAAAGAATTAAAAAAAAAAAAATAAGATTTAGATAATTAATCTTCATTTAAAATATAATTTAATTAAAAATATATATTATTAAAATTAATAATTATAATATTTAATTAGAAACTTTCATTAAAAAAAAAAAATGGAGAAGAATCTAGAAATTGAAATAAGCAAAACTAATAAAGGAAAAGAACAAATTATTTTTAAATCGAAAAATATAAATTTAATCTTTCATCCAAAAGGAAAGGTAATATAAAAATATATATATATATATATATACTGAATATAAAGCATTAAATAAAATGACCTTCTTCTCATTATTTTAAGCAATAAGAATCAAATCTTAGAATATGATGACTCACGTAATCATCTTGAAAATAAATTTGTAAAAAAAAAAAAATAAAAATAAAAATTAAAGATGAAATTTCAAATAGTTCAATTTCCTTTTAATGTAAATACATAAAAACGTAAAATAGGTTGAAATTTGTCAGGCTTATGGGTCTTCTAGGTCCTTGGAATTTAATTCAATGAAATCCCAAGTCATAAAAACATAAAAAGTAGAAGAAAACTACTACCTCCTGATAATAGATAATTGATAATAACAACATTTGATGAAATTTCCCAATGAATCAAAATATTATAAAAACAAAAAAAAATAAAAAAAAAAAAAAAAGGAATGAAAAGGAGAACTGCTGGAATTTTTGAAAAAAATAAATAATAATAATAATAATAATAATAATAATTAATACGAACTGAGGAAATCAAAGCTTTTATTAAATATTACATAAATATGGAAACTCAAATTAAAAAAAAAAAAAAAAAAAAAAAAAAAAGTGTTAGATATGATGTCATTGAATGATGGTTGAAATGCTTAAATGTTTTAAATTTTAAATTTAGTATTTAGTAATTAATCATAAATGATTAAGAAATGACAGAAAAATAGACCAAATGAATTCCTTCCTACATAATTATGATTTATTAATAGTTAAAATTATTTTTTTTTTTTTTAAAAAAAAAAAAAAAAAAGAGAATAAATGAATAAATACAATGATGATTAAATTACCGTTAATCTTTATTGGATTAGCTTTGTTTAAAAACATTAAAATTTATTTTATTTGAAACGAAATAGTATCACAATAAAATAAAATAAAATTAAATAAAAAAAAAGCATTATCAACTTCATATTATTTCAGCATCGACGCTATTAACAATACAATAACAATAGATCTAATGGTATACAAATAAGTTATTATAAAAAAAAAAAAACTCTAATCGCAATTGGCATAATATAAATATGTTATTCTTTAAGATCTGAAAAGTTTGAAATTAAGAAAAAAGACTTCTCTATAGGTGACTGAAAAAAAAAAAAAATTATTAATAAATTACTTTCATTAATAATAATAATAATAATAATAATAATAATAATAATAATAATAATAATAATAATAATAATAATAATAATAATAATAATAATAATAATAATAATAATAATAAAAAGTAAAAATATTAATATTTAATAAATATTTTTAAAAATACAATAATATCATTATTTTAAAACGTACTTACATAAATTCCTTTCGAAAGAATTATAAAAACAAACAAACAAAAAAAAAAAAAAAAAAAAAAAAAAAAAAAAATAACATCAAACCGTTTTAATTTAGACATTTCGTTAATCTTTGTAAAGATAAAATTATAATTGGAATAAAAAATTCTATAAAAATTTTTAATACTAAATATTGTTATTAATTTTTTTTTTTTTTTTTTTTGAATTAATTTTAATTCATTTATCTTTTCCTATTATTCTTATATATAACTTTGGATTTAATTATGTATCTTAAATATTAAAGAAAAAAAAAATTAAATTATTAAAATAGAAAATAGAAAAAAAAAAAAAAAAAAACTTGCATTATTATTATATATCAAATATTAATTTAAAATAATTTAATATTGAAATTAAAGATTTTGTTTATATAATCAAGTTGTAATAAAATTAATGTTATGGAAGAATGGGTTACACTTTGAAGCATCGCAATTCGGAATGTGACATATAAATAATAATTAAATAGGATTAAGTATTATTTTATGATTATTTTATCAATAAATATTAAAAATATATCTTTAAAATTAAATAAAAATATTAAATATTTATTTATTTTTAATATAATTTAACCCATCTTTACATTAATGGTTTGTTTTAAGTATGCCACATTTCATATAAATCCATGTTCCCCGAAATTCCCAATAATATTAATTATATTATTAATGATTAGAATAATAATTATAATTGCAACAACTCCAAATGACAATAACAACTAAACTTGGATATATGATTCTGGTGTGATGGTACTCATTACTTATGATAGAAATTTATTAACAAACCTTAAAAAAAAAAATACAAAATTAATTTAACTTTGTGCTAACAGTTCCGAAAAGGAATTCGAAGGATTTGGCATGAATAAAGCCTTTATCTACGGTGATTAACATTTACCTTAAATATAATGTTTTTACTCAAAAACATGCTAATAAAAATTTGATTAGTGGAATTTAATTTAATTTGATTTATATAGAATTAATTTCAATAAGTAAACTTATTTAACAATGAACCACACCTCATCATTACAGACAATGATGATAATATTATTAATACTTAGGGGTCATTTGATGGAAACGAGCGTCAATGATGAAAATACAGTAAGATAGGTCAGCAGGGCCAAGACCTCTGAAAGGAGAAGACCATAATTTCTTTCAAGATTAGTCAAATCAAACCCTAATTCAATAAGAATAAGAGGTTCGTTGCATATGAGCTTTTTTTTTTTTTTTTTTTCTAAATTTATTTATACACTTTATTTTTTTGAATATTACTTTTTATTTCACGTTACTATTTTAAATATTATGATGTTCTAATTGGACAAATAATATTTATTTATTTTTTTTTTTTTATTAATTCCATGTTTTTTTTTTTTTTTTTTTTTTTTTTTTTTTTGTAATATAAAAAATATTCATGTAATTAATAATTGAATTAATAAATAAAATAAAGGTTAAAGTTCGTAATAATTGAAGCTATAAAAAAAAATTTTTTGACAGAAACAATACATTCCAAATTAAAATGAATTATAGATATAATAACTTTTCTAATGTTAATAATAATAGCCTTAACAATAATTTAAATATTGATTATTATAATATTTCTGATCAAAATAAAAATAATTAAAATTTTTTGATTAATAATAATTGGTCAAAAAATGTACAAAATTTTTAATGATAATTTCAATAATAATGATAATAATAATAATAATAATAATAATAATAATAATAATAATAATAATAATAATAATAATTATAATAATGATGATGATAATAATAATAATAATAATAATAATTATAATAATAATTATAATAATAATAATAATAATAATAATAATAATAATTATAATAATAATAATAATAATAATAATAATAATAATAAAATTATTTAAAAAAATTTTTTATTATATTAAAAATTATTATTATTACTATTATTATTATTATTATTATTATTATTAATTCTATAATAACAATTTTATAGACCCAAAAAAATTTTAATTTTATTAATAATTATATTGTTATTAAATTCAAACTGACTATTATTAAACGTAAATATTAATCAAAATAATAATATTAATAATATTACAATAATAATAGTCATTGTAATTATAATCATAATAATTTTAATTTTAATAATTATAATCCTGATAATATTTATTATAATAATGATAGTATCATTAATACTATTGAAACTGAAAATAAAGAAGTACCAAAAAATTATCAAAAATTCCTCAAATATGATCATGCCGATGAATAGGATCTTACAATTCAAGAAGAACCAAAAAATTTATATGATAATAATAGTAATGACTTTTGTTAAAAAACTACCAAAGAGGAAAACGACCAATTCCGATTTCTACAAGATGAGTTTTTGCAATTAAAAAAAAAAAAAAAAAAAGGAAGCTGCAAATAATAAAATTATTAAAAGAAAAGTTATGCTTGTTGCAAGAGGTTTCGACCAAAAAAAAAAAAAAAAAAAAAAAAAAAAAAAAAAAAAAAAAAAAAAAAATACAGTACTGATTATGAGCTTACATATAGCCCAACTTTAATTTATTGATTGTATAAAATTACTTCTAGCTTATGCTATCAAACTTCAATAGAATGTTTACCAATTAGATTTTAAATCAGCTTACCTAAATGCCGCCTTAGACAAAGAAATTTACACAATTATTTTTCATAAGGTGATAAAAACTTTGGTAAATAGCTATTGGGTACTGAATAAGGCATGGAACGGTCTTAAACCGTCAGGTCGCCAGTGGAATAAAAACTATCTATCACAAAATTTTTTTTAATTAAAAGAAAATTTCAACAATCTACTACTGATTCATGTGTTTTCTTCAAAAAAAAGCTGAAAGATAGACTAACCTGTGTCATAGGACTTTTATGTTGATGATAGGCTAATTATAGTTGAAAATTTCAAAATTATTAACATTGTTTTACCAAACTTCAATGGAATGTTTACCAATTAGATCTTAAATCAGCTTACCTAAATGCCGCCTTAGACAAAGAAATTTACACCATTATTTTTCATAAGGTGATAAAAACTTTGGTAAAAAGCTATTGGGTACTGAATAAGGCATGGAATGGTCTTAAACCGTCAGGTCGCCAGTGGAATAAAAACTATCTATCACAAAATTTTTTTTTAACTAAAGAAAATTTCAACAATCTACTACTGATTCATGTGTTTTCTTCAAAAAAAAGCTGAAAGATAGACTAACCTGTGTCATAGGACTTTTATGTTGATGATAGGCTAATTATAGTTGAAAATTTCAAAATTATTAACATTGTTTCAAGAATTAAAAAAAAAAAAAAAAACTTTAAAGTATCAAAATGTGGATTTGTTGACTTTATATTAGGAATCAAAATAGAAAGAGAAGATATTGACATTTATATCTCACAAGAATTATTTATAGATAATCTGTTAAATAAATATAATATAAATAATGAAAGAAAAAAAATAAAAACACCATATCTAAGGATGGTGTTTTTTTTTTAATATTATTTCCCCAAATGCAACTCTCCCGCCAAAGCTACCAATAGGGTTGAAGAAGACTATTCAGAAAGGTGTCCTTGTTTTTATGGAAAAAAAAATGTAATCCTCGACGGTAACATTGGTTTTCTAAATGCTCTCTTTTCCTTGAATATTCAATGAACTATTTTAAGGATATTGAAATAATTCTTTCTGAAATTTTTTTTTTTTTTTTTTTTTTTTATTTTACAGAAATTTACGTCCAAGGCTAGTACTAGTACTCGACAAGAGTTGCTATTCCTAACGGTATATGCGTAAACTAAATCAGGAAGCGTCCACTGCTGAAAATGCACTTAAGACAGACAGACCAGCAGG
Organism: Neocallimastix lanati (nom. inval.); assembly: GCA_016946835.1. Classification (NCBI taxonomy): domain Eukaryota; kingdom Fungi; phylum Neocallimastigomycota; class Neocallimastigomycetes; order Neocallimastigales; family Neocallimastigaceae; genus Neocallimastix; species Neocallimastix lanati (nom. inval.). Next base: position 8,275 of record JACVTC010000509.1, on the reverse strand, counting down.
GTCAATGCCTCTGAAAGGAGAAGATCATAATTTCTTTCAGATTAGTCAATTCAAAACCTTACCCTAATCCGGAATAAAAATTCCCTTTTTTTAAGCCTGAAATCTTATCATCTTGGAGGTGAGGTTCATTGCATAGGAACTTTTTTCTGAATTTATTTATTCACCATTTTTTTTTTTTTTTTTTTTTTTTTTTGAATATTACTTTTTTATTTCACATTATTATTCCTACTAGTATTATGTTCTTGTTGGACAAATAATATTTATTTTTATTTTTTTTTTTTTTAATTAATTGTATGTTTTTTTTTTTTTTTTTTTTAAATTTAAAATGTAAATTTTTACTTCAAATTAAAATTGAATAAACAGCTTTAAAAAAGGATTAAAATTAGTTTAATATTGCATCTTTTAATTATACAAACTTAATATTTTTTTATTTTTTTTTTAAAAAATCACTACTTATTTATATTATTCTTTCATTTTATATGTTTTTGTGTAGAAAATATACATTTATAATGGAAATATAATTAATAGTTAATAATTATAATTTATAATTATAATTATTATTTATTATAAAAATAATTCAGCATTATGATAATAATAATAATAATAATAATAATAATAATCAGTCTTTTTTTATTGTATTTCATTATATATATTTTTTTATTTATTATTAATTTTTTTTATAGATAACAAAAAATAAATATGTGAAAGCTATAATTGATTAACAATACTAGACTATTATTGAACTTATATCAATTTAAATAAAATGGTAATATATTATATATATAAACTTTAATATTTTAATGTACTATTTATTATTTAGTTTTTGTTTAGTCAAAAATTAAATTTCATCGTTAAGATGATGATCCATATATTTATTATGAAATATTAATAATAAATTATATTAAATATAATTAAATATATATTAAATTTATATAATAATTAGTGTAATTCAAAAATTCTATATTCAAATTGAAATTTTAAATATTTTTATATCAAATATTATATTCATATATTTTTTATATATTATATATAAACAATAAATATATTATAAATTTAATCAAATAATATTTAATAGAATTGGAACATTCAAATTTTGTTTAAATTATTACAATTGTATTATAAAATAAATAATAAACATATTTAAATATATTTTATTATTTTATTATATAAAATCAACTGAATAAATATTATTTCAATTATATTTTATAATATAATTATATATATTATCTTGTTATATAATAATTTTATTTATAGCTTTTCAATTGATTCATTATAATATAAAGAATATATAAATAGAAATATTTTTTCTTTTTTTTTTTTTTTATTTTTTATTTTTCTTTTTTTTTAAATATTATATATTTGTTAAATCAAATTATAAAGAAGTAACAATGGTATAGTATTTGAAAACAAACTAAATATTCATAATAAATATAAAATATAATTAAAAGAGAGAGTAAAAGATAAATGATAGATGATATAAATATTATCACAAAGTAAAAGATTGAACTTGTTCAGTTTATTTGGATCTCTTAGAAAAGACTGAAAATAAAATTAATTATAAAAAATATTAGGATTCTTTATATTGAATTTTAGATCAAAATAGAATAAAAGTATACAGTAATATAAAATAAACAAAAATAAACAAGTAAAAAGTAGTAAATAAAATATTTAAAATATATATATATAAATAAACAAAAATATAAATAAATAAACAAAAAATATAAATAAATAAACAAAAATAAAAGTAAATAAACAAAAAATATAAATAAATAAACAAAAAATATAAATAAATAAACAAAAAATAAACAAAAGCAAAAAAATAAGCAAAAAATAAATAAACAAATAAATGTGTGAAAAAGCAAACAATTATTAAGAAAAAAGATCAATAAAAGTAATATAAGTAATAAAAGTAAATAAAAAAAAATAAAACAAAAAAGGGGGTTTAATAATAAGAATAAATTAAGAAATTGCAAAAATGAACGATAGATCAATTTATAATAATTGAAATAATTAAATAAATAGATAAAAATTTATGTTTATTTAAAAGTAATAAAATTAATATTTACTATTTACTTATTAATAAAATTATAGGCTGATCAACTTACCGAAGAACAAATTGCTGAATTCAAGGAAGCTTTCTCTCTTTTCGATAAGGATGGCGATGGTTCCATCACTACTAAGGAACTTGGTACCGTTATGCGTTCCCTTGGTCAAAATCCAACTGAAGCTGAACTTCAAGATATGATTAATGAAGTTGATGCTGATTGGTAATGGTAACATTGATTTCCCAGAATTCCTTACCATGATGGCTCGTAAGATGAAGGATACTGATTCTGAAGAAGAAATTAAGGAAGCCTTCAAGGTCTTCGATAAAGATGGTAATGGTTTTATTAGTGCTGCAGAATTAAGACATGTTATGACCAATCTTGGTGAAAAGCTTACTGATGAAGAAGTTGATGAAATGATTAGAGAAGCTGATATTGACGGTGATGGTCAAATTAACTATGAGGAATTTGTTAAGATGATGATGTCCAAGTAAGCTAATTAAAGTGAAACTTAGAGATTTGAGAAAGAGTTTAATATGATATTAAATTCTATAAACAAATAAATAAATTAAATTTTTTTTTTTAATCGATTCGTTTACAATATTGGAAACAAATCCATAAAAAAGCAATATATAAAAAGTATAAAAAATATAAAAAACAAAAAATTTATATATATAACATTTAATATAAATAAAAAAAACCATATTTAAAATATAAATATCGTTTTATTTTTTTCTTTATTTTTATGTATAATAATATTAAATAAATATAAAATTAATTTAATATTAAAGAATAAATTAATAATTCGTTAGTATTTTAAAGTTAATGTGTGTAATAAAAAATTTTTTTAAAGGATAATATTTTATAAATTTGTGTTGGATAAAAAAGGTTTATAAGTAACGGGTGATTATAATATTGTTTAATAAATAAAATAAAAATGAAAAAGGTATGTTAATTATGAAGAGTATTCCTATTATTAAAAGAAAAGAAAAAGTAATGAGAAGTTGATATATTATTAATAGGCAAACTTATAATTTCATAAGAGATTTCAATTTTAAGATTGGACCATAAAAGAGCTTATGACTCTGTTCCTATATATAATGTATTAATGAAATTCAACACTTACATCAGGTAATCAGTTTCCAAATTTCAAGGTATTAAAGGTCAAAACTACGATAGTAACAATGATAATTGAACAAAAATCCTTTATTGATTTAAATTATAGAAAGCTACCTGGAATATCAACAGTCCAATTACGATTGAAGATATTAAAAAAACTATTTCATCAATAAAAAACAACAAAGCACCCTACCCCGATGGTATCCCGATTGAATTCTACAAAGCTCTTTTTTGCAATGAAGAATTACTAGAAACACATCCTGATGCTGGAAAGTGTCTTAAATTGATATTTAATAAAATATGGAATGGGACCTTTTCTAAAAAATGAATTCAGCTTCTATTGTATCAATCCCTAAGAAAGGTGATCTATCAGATTGTAGTAATTATCGAGGAGTTTCTCTCATTAATGTTGGTCTGAAAATCATTTCGAAAATTATAACAGATAGAATATCTACTTACGCACTTACTCATAATTTCATTAGACCTGAACAATTTGATTTTCGCAACCGTGAAGAATGTATTCATTTCCGTTAGAGAAATTTGCCAAAGAAGAAAATTTCAAGGAAAATTCACATATTTAGCCTTTTTAGATTTCTTATTAGAACACATTATTTCTCACATGTATTTTAAAGTTAGAAAATTCCTTCTTTCATTTACACTTTTCTTTTCAAATAAACTTATTCCTATTGTATACAAGAAAAAAGTTCTTCAATCCTTTGTTATTAGTAAAGTTATTTATTATTCTCCTTTACTTGGTTCAAACAAATATAGAACGGCTATAATTCAAACATTAATTAATACTGATCTATTTTGGTGCATCGGTTCCTTCTATAAAAATGGTAAAATAAATTTAGAAAACAATGACTATATTAGACATAATTCTACTATGAGTACTTATACTTTATCTCGAGTAATAAGCATCCCTCCTATTGCTGGTATCTGCGCAGCCTTACAGATTAAATCATTTGCAAAATGGAGTAAATCAAACTGTATTTTAAAGGATCTTAATAAAATCTATTCCAAAAATGTCGTATTATTCCTGGACTAAAGAATCTAGAACGCTGTATAAAAAAATCAAAAAATATAAATGTGTAAAATATGACGATATTTTAGAACGTTACTGGAAATCAGTTTCCAAATTTCAAGGTATTAAAAGTCAAAATTGCAATAGTAACAAGTTCTAAAATAATGAAGCTATAATTATGCCTTGCTTAAAATATCCCCAATTCAATTTAGGGTTTTCGTGGATTGTACGTTTACACTGTGGTTATAAATACAATACTACTATTAGAATGGGTAGAGTTTCAGAAGATTGTCACAAGACTTGCCCCTGTTGTGGCGAAGGTAATCAATCTTTTGAGTATTAGATTTTTAAATGAAATGCTCTTGCATCTTTTAGATGGAATTCTTTAAATTTCATCGATGATCTCTATGTTTTATTCATTAGGAAGATTAGAGCGTTTAATCCTCTTTCTTCCTATGACTCTATTTCTGATTTTGAAGATTATATCAATCATTATATATACTTGTTCCTTCTTGGTGGGACTTTAGCTTTAAATGAGCTACATTTCGATAATGGGGAACAGAGACAATTAAATAAACTATTTTCGAAGGTTCATCTGAGTCACCTGTTCCAAAAATTGTGGGCTTGGCGGAATTCTTAACAAGGGCAATACCTATCATAAGTAGTTCGTTTAAGCTATTATTTGATAGGTATTCCAAATTACCAAACTTAATCAAGAGCGTCGACGTCGTACAGATAAGGCATAATGATAATACAGGATCATCATCTATTTCTACGAAGGATGAATCTCGCCTTAGTAGTTCAATAAATGATGAATATAAGCTATATTATTATAAATATATAATAATATAGCTTAGTGGACACCACACTATCTATTTAAAGGTATTACTTTAGGTTTTATTATTTTTTTATTTGTTAGGAAGGGAAAATTCCCACATAATACTTGCCGAAATACATAGTATCTTTGAGCTTTTTTATTTTTTATTTTTTAACTTTTATTTTTATTTTTTAATTTCAAATGTACTTTTCACCTACATGTATTTTTTTTATAATAAAATTAATAAATTTATGGAAGTGTATTCTTTTCCCTCTCTAAAAAAAAAAAAAAAAAATTGAGCTTTTTTATTTTTTATTTTTTAACTTTTTCTTTTATTTTTTTATTTCAAATGTACTTTTCACCTACATGTATTTTTTTTATAATAAAATTAATAAAGTTACGAAAGCGTATTCTCTTCCCTGTCTAAAAAAAAAATAAATTATAGAAAGGAATGGTATATTTTGTTTAAGAACCAAATCATTTCTAATGATTATTCAAAAAACGCCATTCTTGGTGAGATCTGAGGCTCTCTTATCAGAAATTATGCCTCGGGCTAGTACTTGGCAAGGGTTACTATTCCCAAAATATAAGCTCAAACTAACTAGGAGCGTCAACTCTGTAAATGCAGTTAGACAGGCTAGCAGGGTCAATGCCTCTGAAGGAGAAGACTATAATTTCTTTCAGATAATCAATTCAAAACCTAATCCAAAAGGAGGTGAGGTTTGTTGTATATAAACTTTTTTCTGAATTTATTTTTACACTTTATTTTTGATTATTACTTTTTATTTCATGTTACTATTTCAAATATTTTTATGTTCATATATAAATATTTATTTATTTTATTAATTCTGTGTTTTTTTATTTTTTATTAAAATTAAAAATATTCATGTAATTTATAAAAAAATAAATAAATAAAGATTAAAGTTCGCAATAATTGGGGCTATAAAAAATTTTTTTTGGATGTTTCTTTTGAATCAGAAAAGGAATATGATAATAATATTTATTATTTTATATTGAGTACTCTTCTTGGCGGGTGTTCAATATATAAAAAAATTAAACTTAATGATGGGGAACAAAGACAATTAGTTGACAATATTTTTAAACAAAGTTCAACTTCGTCGACTGTTTCGTATTTTGTAGGGATTGCGGAGTTTCTAACAAACGTAATACCATTAATTTGTCGATCTTTTAGATTGATGATGAATTGGTATTCCGGTGAATCTATTAAATCTACCGTTGCTAAGAGTGTCAATGTCGAAATAATAAGGCATGGATTTTCACCGGGAGGTGAAGATCTGATATAGATTCTATTGATAACACTAATACTGAAATTATTACTAACAATAATGGGCGAGGTGTTATCATCGATGAATGGGAAAAGTTAGAATCTATTGCTTCTAACGCACTTTTATAATTATATAATTATATAATATTTCATTTCAGTATTTTATTTTTCATTTAAATCATGAAATTTTATTATTATTATAAATTAAATAAAGCTATTCTCTAAGTCTAAAAAAAAATCTACTGGTGATAATCGTTGTTTTGGAAGTCTTTTTGAAGATGACATTGTGTTATGTGCTCCAAGAAGATTCAACTTAAGTTTAGTAGTACGAGGGGGAAGTTTCAAGATTTCGTAATAATAATAACCCTACTTAGGTGTGCCGTTTTCAAATGATTTAGAAGTGAAACCGATTATATATAGAATGAATGAATAATAAAGTTAGAAAAGCACTTTATTACATTAAAAGAATTTCATAAGAATCCTCTAATTCCTATCTCTTATAAACGAATGTTATTTTCTACTATAATAATAGGTCAAACTTCGTATTATGCAACACTACTTGGATCAAACAAAGAAAGAACGAGAAGTGCACAGATACTATTTAATTCAGGATTATACTTGATTGAAGGATTTTCTAATGGGAATGGTTTTACATCCCTTTATTGTGTTTCTATAGAACTTAACATTCCTTCTCTTTCGGCAAAATGTGCGATTGCTCATATAAAGTGTTTTAAAAAATGGAAAAGTTCGGAATGTACTATTTCTGTTTTTACTTAAAGATATATCACGTTTAAGACGTCATGTATGAGATAAAGAAAGTAAAATTTTAGCAGACAAATTAGATAAATTTCCCTCAAAAAATGCATTTGTAGGCTTTTACTGGGATGCAGGAAAATCAATCAAGGTTAAGGCTTATAAGAAAAATAAATTTGAGAAAACTAGAGACTACCAAAGCTCAACTAGAGTATCCTGAATTTAGCATTGACTTCCGATGGGTACTTCGTGCCAGATGTGGATATAAATTCAATGCTCGTGTTGCCAAAGCCGCCAATATGATTGAAGACGACTGCCCAGAACGTTATCCTTGTTGTTATTGAAAAAATAGAAATTCGCAATTAGAAACAATGGTTTTCTAAATGTTATCTTTTCCGTAAATTCCGAATGAAATATTATAAGGATATTGAAATTCTTTATGAAAAATCTTTTATAATTTCTAAATATTGAAAATAATAGTATCGTTACCAATAATGTTGTGAATAGGTCAATTGGTGAAATCGTGTTAATATTAGTAATTTTCTGAATAATAAATGTGTAAATATATATGTGACGTGATACCGATTATATAACTTCCTTCTTTGTGGAAGAAATTCAGACATTATTGATTTAAATTATAAAAAGGATTAGGATGTTTTGTTCAAGAACCAAATCGTTTCTGGTGATTATTCTAAAGACCATTCATGGTGCGATCTGCAGCTCTCTTTACAGAAATTGTGCCTAGAGCTAGTACTCTACAAAGATTGCTGTTCCGACGATAAGCGCAAACTAACCAGGAACTAGCAATGACAATGATTCTGAATGAAAAGACCATAATTTCTTTAAGATAGTCAAATCAAACCCTAATCGGGAATAAAAATTCCTTTAAATAGAAATCTTATAATCTGGAGGTGATGTTCGTTACATATGATCTTTTTTTTTTTTGAATTTATTTATACATTTTATTTTGAATATTACTTTTATTTCATATTACTATTTAAAAAAATATTATGATCAATTTAGACAAATAATTTTTTTTTTATTAATTCTATTTTTCTTTTAAAAAGTCATATGTATAATAAATAAATAAAGTCCTATTCTTTTAGTTATTGAATTCTTACATAAATCATTGGAATCATTTTTACTGTCAAAACTATCAAACTAATTAATCTAAAGATAAAGATAAAAATAAGGATTTAGAAAGTAAACTCTTTTAATTTAATTAAATTTAT
>JACVTC010000508.1:0-22054 GCA_016946835.1 Neocallimastix lanati (nom. inval.) | reverse complement strand
AGTCATACATTTAAATAACTAATAATAGTAGGATTATTTATTTTTAATCATTGTAAACTTTTTATAAAAACAAATATTATTTATTTATTTATTTAAAAACATTTATTATAATATTTATTTAAAATATATAAATAATTAAAGATTAAAAAAAAAATTTTAACAAAAATATATATATATATATAAATTAAAGTTATAAGCTTGACAATTTTTTTATTTAAGTTTTTTTTTTTTTTTTTTTTTTTTTTTTACATTTTTTATTTTTCCATAAATTCATTCAATTTAAATAATAAATAAGATTTTAAATAAAGATTTTATTATTTAATCCATGACTATTTTACAAATAGAGATTTATTTATTTATTTAGAAAATTTAAAGATTAGGTTTCATTGTTTTTTTTTTTTTTTTTTTTTTTTCTAATTTATTACTTGGAGATGATAATTATTAACATTCTTACAATCATTGTTTATTGATGTTCATAAGGCCTTTTTTTTCTTTTCTTTACTAATTAAATTAGTTATAATATTTGTGGTTTTTTTAGGCAATCATTCTTATTAAAAATATTAATGATAGCTTTATTAATAATGTTATTAATGAATAAAAGTAAAAAAATAAATGAAAAAATAAACCTTTTTTTCTTTTTATTTTTTAAAAAATAAATAGTATTAAAAAAGAATTTATGTCATTTGACTTTAACGGAATAATCATTACTACATAATTCACTAAATAAATAAATAAATAAATAATTAATTAATATATAAATAAATAAATAAGTAAATAATTCATTAATTCATTAATGAATTAAATATGATTTCATATTTTACGATTATTAGGCATTAGTAATTTATAAAGTTAAACAAATAATAATAATAATAATAATAATAATAATAATAATCATAGATATCTATATCTATATATGTACTATATCTAATTAATTTTATTTTTTTATATATGTTATCTATACTATTATTATTATTTTTAAAAAAAAAAAAATAAATCATTCAAGAAAACTTTTTATTAAATGAAATTAAATTTAAAAATATAATATAATATATCTATTTTATGAATATTTTATTTAAATAAAAAGTTAACTTTCATAGTATTTAAAGTTCAATTCTAATTTTGTGATTAATTGAATAATAATTAAAAGGTCAATCATTATGGATATGATTTCAATAATATATATAATATATAAAATATATAAAAAATATATATAAAATATATATATAAATTTTTGATTTTTGTTTCATTTGAAAAAAAAAAAAAAAACTTTTATAATTCTTTAAAGAATAAATATATATATATATATATATATATGTAATTTTTATAAATAGAAGAAATAGCTTAATCATTAATAAAATGAATATTTATGTAAATAGATTAACAAATTATGGAAATAATAATGAAAAAAAAAATTAATTATATTTTTTTATATTTTAAATTGGAATAAAGTGGATATGATTGTAATAGTTATTGAATTATTATTAATTGTAAAGATATATATATATATATATTTTTTTTTTAAAAAAATATTTCATAATTCTATGGATATAAGAAATATATCAAATGCTTTATCCTCTATTTTCATTGTTAACTATTTGAATTTTGATATGCTTTATATAGATAGGGCAATCTAATGAAATAAATATAATATTAAATTTAAATAAAAGTTTTTTTTTTTTTTTCTTTTTAATTTTATTATTATTTTATTATCATAATTTTATTTTATTTTTTTCATTAGTTTATATTTAAAGAATAATTTTAAAAAACTATTTTATTATTATTATTTATTATTTTATTATTATTAAACTATTATTTATTAAACTATCATTTTTCCTTTTTTCCTCTTTTTTTCCTTTATTTTATTTTTTTTTTTCCTCTTTTTTTTTTTTTAAATAGAAATAATATTCCACAGTTGTAAAATTATATTTATTTTATACGAAATTTACATTATTTTATAAAAATTATAATTATTATATGATGATTTATTTATTTATTTTTATAATTAATTATTTATTTTTATAATTATTTATTTATTTATTTAATAATTTAAGCATATAATAATAAAAAAAAGTATAATTATAAAAAATTTTTGTATCCAAATTCATTACCAAGAAAAAAAAAAGTTTATTAATTATAATTTTAAACAGATTTACAAATGCATTAATAAATGAAAAAAAAAAAGAAAAAAGTGTTGATAAATAAATAATTAAATAATAAACAATTGAATAATAAATAATAAATAATAATAAATAATAAATAATAATTAACAATTAATAATATAATTGAATAATAAATAATAAATAATAAATAATAATTAACAATTAATAATATAATTGAATAATAAATAATAAATAATAATTAACAATTAATAATATAATTGAATAATAAATAATTGAATAATAAATAATAAATAATTAAATAATTGAATAATAAATAATTGAATAATAAATTATTGAATAATAAATAATTAAAGAATATACAACATATAATATTGTTTGAATGAATAATTAAGCAATACTAAATTAAACCAACAAATAACCAACAACAGCAAAAAAAAAAAAAAAATTTTAATTTCTATTTTTTTTTTATTTATCTTTTATGATTTCTATTTCTATTTTTGGTATTTTTGATTATCCATGCATAATGAGTATTAAATAAAAAAAAAAAAAAGAGGAAAATTACTTTAGCCCATTAAGCCTAATATTTATATATAATATTAATATATAACATATAATCATTATAATCATAATAATAATAAAAAAAAACTTGTATTTATTCAGTAAAGTTTTAATATTATTATTATTATAATATATTATTATTACTTTAAATTATATTTATTTCTAATATATAAATATAAATATAAATGATATATATATATATATATATATTTGAGTATATCCATATATAAAGTTTTTTTTATTATTTTATTATTAAAAAAGCATGGAGAAGAAACTTTATGCAGTGTTTTTAAATATTAATTTTAATAAAAAAAATGGATAAAAATTAAATAAATAATAAATAATAAATAATAAATAATAAATAATAAATAATAAATAATAAATAATAAATAATAAATAATAAATAATAAATAATAAATAATAAATAATAAATAATAAATAATAAATAATAAATAATAAATAATAAATAATAAATAATAAATAATAAATAATAAATAATAAATAATAAATAATAAATAATAAATAATAAATAATAAATAATAAATAATAAATAATAAATAATAATAAATAATAAATAATAAATAATAAATAATAAATAATAAATAATAAATAATAAATAATAAATAATAAATAATAAATAATAAATAATAAATAATAATTAATAAAATAATGAATAATTAAATAATAATAAATAATAAATACTTAAAAGAATAAAAAGACTATTTATTAATAAATAATTGAATAAAATTAGTATTATTAATATTATTTTAGCAATTGATTGAAAGGAATAAATAAGGAAAAAGGAAAAAGGAAAAAAAATAAAAAATAAACAATTTTTAATTATGTATATAATTATGTATTAATAATATATTAATAATATAATTTAATTCATCTTTTTTATTTTCCTTATAAATACTTTTTTTTTTTACCCCTCTCCTCTTTATATTTATGCCTATAAAAAGTAAAAAAAAAAAAAAAAATGTATTAATCATATTATTAATAATCCTACTATTAATAATAATACTTCTATTAATAGTAATAAATAATAAATAAATAATAATAATAATAATATTATTATTATTATTATTAAGTAATATAGAATATATAGAAAAGACTCACAAATTCTTTATTAAGTATATACATTCATACATTGTAAAATATATATATAAAATATATAAAATAATCATCATTAGTCATCATTCATTTCATGAGAAATGCTGATTACTGCTGCTGTTGTACTGACTACTATTAATTAAAATTAAGTATATTAATTATATTAATTTAAATTTTAAATACATTTTTATTCTTTTTTTTTTTTTTAAAAAAAAAAAGAGAAAAAAGAAAAAGAAATAAAAAAAAAGTTGAGAAATGGCTAAAAAGAATAAGAAAAAACTTAACAAAAAATAGAAAATAAATTAAATTTAAAATAAAAAAAAAATTTAAAAAAAAAAAAAATAAATAAAAAGTGGAGTAGAAATAAAAAGAAATAAAAAGAAACAAAAAGAAATAAAAAGAAATAAAAAGAAAAATTTTTTTATCAACAATTCATAAAACTTTTTTTTTTTTTTTTCTCTTTTTACTTTATTTTTTTTTTAATAAAAAATTGCCTTTTTTTTTTTATTTATTATTTATTTATTTATTATTTATTAATTAGTAATTTATTATATTGCTTTGTTTTTTCTTTATTTTTATTTTTATTTATAATTATTATAAAAATAAAAAAGAAGAAAAAAGAAAAAAAATAGTTTCTATCTTTTTCGCTTTATTTGTTATTATTATTTTTTTTTTATAATTAATATTTTTTTTTAATAATAAATAATTATTTTAATAATAATAAATAACAATTATAATTGAATTTTATTCTTAGCCTAAATAAAAAATAAAAATAAAAAATAAAATAAAAATAAAAAATAAAAATTTTTTTTATTTTAAAATTCTTTTTTTGTTTTTAGAATTTAGAATATTCTAAAAAAAACTTAAAAAACTATAAACAAAAATTTTCCATTTTTTTTAAATTAAATTTAAATTAAAAAATAACTGTAAATTTATTTATTTATTTATTTATTAATTTATTTATTTATTTTATTACATTTATTCATATTAAAAAGTAAAATCTCATGATGAAATGAATTAAAAAAAACTTTTTTATTGATATAAATAAGGAAAGAAACAAATAAACAAACAAATAAACAAAAAACAAAAAACAAAAAAACAAAAAATAATATTAATATATATTTATATTATTAATAGAAATTTTTATAAATATTAAGTATTAAATATTAAATATTATTTATTATTATTTATTATTTATTAATCAATACTCTTTTATTATTTACAATTTATTATTATTTATTATTTATTAATTAATACTCTTTTATTATTTACTCTATATTTTGTTTTTATTATTTTAATTTTTTTTTCTTTTAATTTAAATTGTTTATATTTTTTTTTGATCATAATTTAATTTATGGATATATTATCATTTGATTATAATATATTATGAAATAAAATGACTATGTCTAATTTTTACATAATAGAATTTACTGTAATATAATATGAATAAATAATAGAATATAATGAAATATAATATAAAATAATAATAATATATTAAATAAGAAATATTAAATATATTAAATGAATTTGATCATGAAATTTTAATAATTTTAAATTGAGTGCTATAAAAAAAAAAAAAAAACAATAATAATATTGTTAATCTTTTTTTTTAATTTTATATTTTATATTTATACTATACATTTTTATACTTCTATATAGTATATATTTTAATATTGCTCTATTTTTATGTTTTATAGTAAAAGTAGTTGTTGAAGCCTGTATCATTAAATTTGTTAATAGATAGATATACATTTACATTAAATGTAGTTCTACATTTTTACGTAATGTAAATAAATGTTAATAAATCATATTAATAATACATATTATAATGAAATATTATTATTAATATTATTATTAATATTTCATTATAAATAATTATAAACAATACTCTTGAGATTATTATAACTTAGGAAACGGCTAATTCCTCTATATACTGTTATAAATTTATAAAACGGCTAATTTTTTTTTTGTATTTTTATTTATGTAATAATATCAATTAAGTTTTTATAATTAATAAAAAAAAAAAAAAACCATTTTTTGAATAGTATTAACCTTTATATTATGAAAGATTTAAAATATTATAACATACTTTATATTTTTTTATTTAATTTTTTTTTATACAGTTTAACTTTTATTTGTTTTAAAGCTATTTTATTTTTTAATATTCATTCATTTTTTTTTATTTTATTTTATTTATAACTTTCATTGATAAATATAAAAATAATATTTTAACTTTTTTTTTTTTTTTTTTTATAAGTTAAAATTATTCAAAATAAAAAAATTTTTTTTCTTATTCAATATTTAAATTTTTAATTATCATTAATCATTAATTATTATTTAATACTTATTAATCATTATTAATCATTATTAATCATTAATCATTTATAAACATATTACTATTGAAGGCGTTATTATTATTATTTTTTTTATTTAGTATTTTTGATTTATAATTTCTTTTAATCAAAGAATAATTATTTATTATGAATAAAGTTTTTTTTTTTTTTTTTTTTTTTTTTTTTGAATTATATTACTTAAGATGTAAAAAAAAATATCAAATATCAAATTTTTTCTCTTTATTTTATTTAATTTGTATTATTTTTTTTATTAATCTACATTTTAATATTTGTATATATAATCTATTATTATTATTATTTTAAATATGAGTTATGATATATTTGCTTATATGATATATACTTTTTTTTTTTTGTTTAAATATTTTTAATATTAAATTTAATAGATCTAAATAAACGCCAAATAAATATAAAAATAAGGAATCATTAAAAATATAAAATTAAATAATAAAAATAGTTAATAAAAGAATAGTTATTTTCTAAAAAAATAAAAATAAAATAAAAAAAAAAACGATTAAAAAATTTCCTAAGGAATATATGGGAAAATAAAATATGAAATATTGATATATATATAAAATAAAATAATAAATTACTCATAATACTAAATAAATTTAGTAACGTCACAGGCATCATCATTTAATTAGAGGCAATTAATAATAAATAATAAATAATAAATAATAGATAATTAAATAATTAAATAATTAAATAATAAATAATAAATAATAAATAATAAATAATAAATAATAAATAATAAATAATAAATAATAAATAATAAATAATAAAAAATAAATAAATAAATAATAAATAATTAAATAATAAATAATAATTAAGTAGTAAAATAAAAAAATATTAAAAAACAAAAAGTTTATTCATTATTTTATTTATTTACTTATTATTTAATAAATTATTATAAATATATAAATATATATTATACAAATATTAATGTTTTTTTGTATTTTTATATGTTAATATATTTATAAATTATAATTATTATTATTAACTTTTTTTTATTACCAATTTTTATTTTTTATTATTTGAATTTAATGTAAATTTAATTTATAATTAAAAGTTTATTTATTAATTTATTTATTCATATATAAATTAAAATTAAAAAAAAATAAGAAAATATTTAAATTTTAGCCAAAAAAAAGAAAATTAGTATAAAATAAAGTTTATATTATTATTAATTTTATTTATACATAACAACAACAATAATAATAAATGAACCAAAAAAAAAATTAAAACAAAAAAGAAAAAAAATTTTTAATTTAAGCAGTCAGTCTCGTGAAAAATTAAAGTTCATTTATGGAAAGTAATGAATAAAAAAAAAAAATAAAAAATCATTTAATATTATTATAAAAAATAAAATAAAAGTTTAAAAGATATAATTATAAATAATAAAAAAAATTAAATTAAATAAATATAATAAATAAATATATATAATACACTATTTTTAAATAAATAAAAAAAAAGTTTGCCGTTTTTTTTTTTCAATCATTCTTCTTTCCGTCCGGTCAGAAAGATCAAAAAAAAAAAATTTTTTTTAATATATATTGTATGATATATCATATGATATAATAACATATAATAACATATAATAATAAATAGTAATAGTAGTAAATAATAAATTAATATTAATTATTATAAAATAATAACATATAATGACATATATATTGATAAATATTAAATGATGACATATAAAATATTAATTAATAATAAAATAAATGATAAATAAATAAATAAATAAAAACTTTTTATATTTATTTATTGGGAATATTTGGAAATATAAACTTTTTTTTTCTTTTTTTTTTGAAATGGAACCTATAAAATAGAAACTTTTTTTTCCAATTTTACAATTAAACATGGTCATATGAAATATCATTGAAGTAGTAATAATAAAAAGTAAAAAAAGAAAGCTTTTTACAATATTTATTGCTATTACAGGATAAATGTTTCCTATTTTTTTTTTTTGTTTCTTTTTTATTTTATTTTATATGATATGATATTATATTATTTTATTTATTGTTTTTTTTTTATTTATCTTTTCATTTATATCTATTTATTTTACCATTTTTAATTTTAATAAAAGTTCTAAATAAAAATTATAATTTATTATATACAAATATATATAATATATATATATAATATTATTTTTATTTTTTATTTTTATATTTCTATTTTAATTAATAAGAGAAGAACTGTTAAAATATTTTAATTTTCAACTTTTTAATTATAAACTTACTCAATAACGATATTACTTTTTATCATTTTGTTCATTCAAACATTATCATTTATCACTTCTTCTATCAATATTCAAAATATGATTTCATGTTATGAAAATTATATATTTTCATTATTATCATTAATTCAATTATTATCATCACTATTATCATAATTATATATTTAATAATTATTATTAATTATTAATATCATAATTGTTTTATTAATTATTATCATTTATATTATTATTAATATTAATATTATTAATTATTATCATTATATAGTATTAATATTATTAATAATAGTATTATTAAATATTACCATTTTTTTTATATATTATTACAAATTATTATTACTATTATTATATATTATTATAAATTATTATTACTATTATTATATATTATTATAAATTATTATTAATATATATCATTATATATTGTTATTATTATAAATTATTATGTATTATTATTAATATCATAATTAGATATCATTATATATCATTATTAATTATTCAAATTTCATTATCATAAAAATAAACCATAATATTAAATCATGTTTAAATAAATTGACTAAAAAAAAAATAAAAAAAAAATATTTATTTATATAACATTAGATTATTATATATTATACATTATATTAAATTGGTTAAATGAATTTAATTTAATTTCAAAAATTTTCTTTATATTAAAAAAGAAAAAAGAAAAAAGAAAAAAAATTTTTTTTATAATTATATATTTATTTATTTATTTATTTAACATATTTAAATCTATTTATTTAAATATTTTATAATATTTTATAATATTTTATAATATTCAATTATATTTAATTATATTATATTATATTTTATTTTATATTTATTTTATATTATATTATATTATATTATATTTTATATTTATATTATATTATATTTATTTTATATTTATTTAATAATATTTTATAATTATGTAATATTATCAAAAATAAAAAATGATCCATATTATTTTATACATAGATTTCATATTATTATTATTATTATTATTATTATTGTTAATAGAGATAGGACTATTAACATTTTAAAATAAAAATGATAATAAATAAACTTTTGAACAGAGAATTGGAAATCTTCTATTCATTCTATTTGATTATTTCTATCATCCATTTTATGAACTTTATTTTTTATTTTTTTATCATTGAACTTTTTTATTTAAAATAAAAAATAATTAATAAAGTTCAAATTTAATCTACAAAATAAAAAGTTAAATTAAAAAAATTAATTAAAAAGAAAAAACAAATAATTAATAAATATTATTATAAATATATGTATAAATATACATAATATGTCTATAAATATTAAATGAAATAAAAGTCTTTCTTTTATAAATATATATATAATTTTATATTATTACATAATATATCCTCATAGAAATGCTATATTAATTAATAAATAAATAAATACTATTAATATATATACTATTATATATGAATAATTTAATAAATGGATTAAACAAAACTTTAATACTTTTATTTTAATATAGTCTTTTAGCATTCATTATGAATACATGAATGCCAAATAAAATAATTAAAATTTTTTTAATATATTTTATTTAGGTATGATATATATATAATATATAATATATATGTATATATTATAGAAAATTTAATTATTCAATTATTCAATTATGTATTATTATTTATATATATAATATTACTCAATTCTTTTTTATTAATATACTTTTGTTCTTTATTACCTTTTAACTTTTTTTTATTTAATCTATTTTTACTATATAATAAATTAAGTATAAATTAAAACTGTCCATAATAATAGAAATCAAACTTTTTTTACTTTTTTTTTTTCTTCTTTTATTTTTGAAATATTAAGATAATATATAAAATAAATTAAAATATAAAAAAAAAAAAAAAATATAAATACTCAAAAATTTCTTTGGGAATTTTTTTTTCAAATAAAAAAATTTTTTATTAAAAAATAATATAAAAGAAAAAAAAGTAAAGGAAAGGGAGTAGGGTATTAAGAAAAGGAAAAAGTGTTTCCTTTTTTTTTAAACCTCTCCTTTTTCTATTTTTTTTTAGTATATATTTTATTATAATATATATAGTTTTATTTTAATTAATATTAAAAAATTTTTTCGTTTTTTATTTAATAATTTAATAATAATTCATATTTGTTAATAATTTTTATTTTAATATATATATACTTTTCTTTTTTTTATATATTAATATGGGAAAGATAAAATATATATATTTTTATAATTTAATATAGTTTAACAATAAAAAATAATTTTTTTTAATGTTTAAATATAATTTAGAACTTAAATATATTTTTATAAAAAAAAGATACTTTTTAATATTGAATATTTTAAAAAAGTAAAAAAAAAAAAAAAAAAAGACGAAAAAAAATAAATTTAAGAATGATAAAATAATAAATAAAAGAATAAATTTTATTAGTAAAATTTATTTCAATTATTTTATTATTATATATTTATTTTTTTTCTATTTATAATAATAAACCTTGAAGGTTTAATAATGGGAAAATTAAAAAAAATATTGATAAAAGAAAATGAAACTCTTTATGGAGTGAAGTTGATTGAGAAAGTAAAAAAAAAAAAGAAAAAAACTTTAAAGAATAAAAAAAAATTATAAGGAAGAAGAAAAAGAAAAAAAAAAAAAAGAATTATTTATTTTTTTATTTAAAAAAAAATGGTTAAATAATTATCAATTAGGGGGGATGGTTATTAACTAGGTCACAAAATATATATAATTTTTTAATTTTTTATTTCCTATTTCTTAGTATTTTTTTTTATTCTTTTTTTTTTTTCTTTTTTTATTTATATCTCAAAATATATTTCATTCCAAGTTTTATTTTTTTTTAGTTTAGTTATATTTTACAATTTTCTTTTTAAATTTTATAAAAAAAAAAAAAAGAAAACTTCATTTACCTATTAGTTAAAAAACAAAAAAGGTGTTAATATAGAATAAAAAGGAAAAAAAATAATAGTAATGGATTTATTATAGTTACTATTAAGTTATAGAAAATAAGTAATTTTTTTTTTTCAAAAATTCACTATAATGCTAATATAGTTTATAATAGATTATTATTAATCATTAGAAAAAAAAAAAAAAAGAACAGAAAATTCTTTAATACTATAGTTAATGATAAATTTTTATAATATTTAGAAAATTAAAGAATTATAGCAATAAATTATTATAACAGTATAATATAATATAGTATACTAGGTAAAGGAAGAGTTATATCGCCATTTTTTTTATAATAATAAAAATTAGAAATAGTAAAATTAACAGAAACACAATAAAAAAAAAGAAACTAAAGTAAAAGTATTTATTACACTTATGAAATAACTTTTAAATTACCAAAATTAAAGAAGAGAAAAAGTTCAAACTTTTTAAGAAAGTTAAAATAAGAAAAAGGAAAAAAAAACTTTTTCAATAAGAGAAAAAAAAATTATTTAATATTTAATAATAATACTTAATACTATGGTATTAAAACTTTTTCAAAAGAAAATTTTATAAAAAGAATTAAACAATAGTAAAACAAAAAGACTAAAAAAAAAAGTTTTATTAATTACAATATAAAAAATAAACTATAAATAAAAACAAAAATTTAATTTTATAATTTATTCTGGTTAATAAATTAATAAAATTTGAACTTCTGAACCAAATATATATATATATTTATATATGTATTATTTTTTTTTCAATTTCAATTCATTCTGGTTAATGATGACAAAGAAAAAAAAAAAAGGTTTCGAAGAACTTCTTTTTTTACTTTAATATAATAAAATTGAAAACAAAATAGTTAAATTTTTTTTTTTATTTTTCTTCAATAAGAAAAGCTAGTCTTTTCATATTGAAATTAATAATATATTTATAAAAAATTTATTAGCTATTTGTTAATTCAATTTTTTTTTAAAAAATAATTCAATCAATTTTTTTTGTTCCAAAAGGTCCGTTTCGGCGGTAAAAATCTGGTTATTTTTAACGACCGACGCTTAAGACTTGATGTTTTACGCGCAGTATCTTCCCTGGTTACAAGCTTTTATTTTATATTTTTTTCTTAACATTATTTTTATAAATAAAAAAAAAAAATTTTTTTTTTATATATATTTGAATTTTTTTTTTTTTATATTTTTAATTTTAAATATTTAAATTATATAATAAAAATAATTAGAAATGAAATTTAAGGGTAAAAATATATATAAAAAAATAATGATGAAGAAGAAAAAAGAAGAAATATTAAAGAAAATATAAGGAAAGATGATGAAGAAGAAATAGAAAAAAAAAAAAAAACAAAGGAATATTAAAAAAAATTGTGTTATTTAGTTTCAAAATTGGAATTAATGAAAAAAAAAGAAAAAGAAGAAGAAAAAGAAGAAGAAAAAAAAAAAATTCCAGAATAAAAATTCCAGAATAAAAATTTTTGAAAATTTAATAATACTTTTATATAAAAAATAAAAAACGAAAAAGTGAAAAAAATAAGTATAAAAAAAAAGCAAAAAGAAAGTAAAAAAAAAAAAAGAAGAAAAATGAACAAAAAAACTTAAAAAAGAAAATAACAAAAACCGAATAACAATAGTAAAAGTAATAATAATAATAATAAAAAAAAAACAGCATTAATAATAGTGTAAAATTTAAAAAAATTATTAAAAAAAGGATAAAAAATTGAAAAGAACTTTAATTGTTAATAAATTTCATATTCTCTAAAACAAACAAACAGAAAAAATTAAAAACAAAATAATAATAAAAATAATATCATTAAATTTTATGATAATAATTTTTATTAAATAAAAAAATAAATAAAATAAAATAAAAGATAAAAAGTTTAATAGCCTTTTTATTAATAAAAAATAATAATCAAGTAATAAATAAAATTATAACAATAATATAATGTGAATAATATAAATATAATATATAATAATTTATGAATAATATAAATATAATATATAATAATTTACTTGCTAGTCAAATAAATTAAATATTTTATAATTTAGGATTTATTCAACAAAGAGTAAAAAAAAAAAAAAAAAAAAAAAAAAAGGTTATTAGAAAAAAAAAAAAAAAACAAGAATATATATAAAAGAAAAAAAAAATTAAAAAAAATTATATAGCTAGTCTATATATTTTTATATATATAATTTATATTGTTCTTAAGACAATTTTTTTTTATGAAATTATTATTTTTTTTTTTAAATATATATATAAATTTAAAAAAAAAAAAAATAGTATAGTATTATTATTAAGATATTAAATTAATTTTATAATTGAAGAAGATGAGGTTAAAAGAAAAAAAGGTAATACTTTAAATGAGATAATTAATTAGCCTCCACAACAATAATTAATTTTATTTTTATTTTTTCTTTTTTACAAATGTTTAATATATTTGTAAAAAAAAAAAAAATAAAAAAAAAGTAAGAAGTATTTAATAACTAATAGTAATAATTAATAATTAATAGTAAATAATAATAGTAAATAATAATATAATTTTTAAAATAATAATAATTATTTTTATATATAAAAATATATATATATAATATAAAATCAAATTGTTTTTATAGTTTTTTTTTCTAAGTTTATATATAAAAAAAAAAAAAAAGAAAAAAAAAAAAAAGAAAAAATATAATTAATATTTTTTTTTTATCCTTTATTTTTCATATATTATTATCATTTATATTTTTTAAAAAAAAAAAAAAAAATTATATTTATAATAATAATAATCAATATCAAAAATATTATATATTTATAATTAAAAAATATCATTAAAATAATATAATTAACAAATAATAATTAAAAAAATATAATTAAAATTATTTATCAAAAAAAAAAAAAAAAAAAAAAAAAAAAAAAAAAAAAAAAAAAAAAAAAAAGATATTTTTTAATAAATAAAATAATTTATAAAATAAAAATAAAATGAAAATTGTTGTTATATTTATTAATTTATTTATTTATTTTTTTTTTGTTGGTGTTATTTAATCTTGAGTATTTTTTTTTTTTCTATTATTAGTTTTTGAATAAGGTTCATAAATGGGGAGGGGGCTATTTAAAAATGAAATGAATACGTTTCTTTTCAAATAAACTTATTCCTATTATATACAAAAAAAAAAAAAAGTTTTTCAATCTTTCGTTATTAGTAAAGTAATTTATTATTCTCCTTTACTTGGTTCAAACAAATCTAGAACGGCTAGAATTCAAACATTAATTAATACTGGTCTATTTTGGTGTATCGGCTATTGCAAAATACCAAACTTATCCAAGAGCGTCGACGTCGTACTGATAAGGCATAATGATAATACAGGATCGTCATCTATTGCTACGAAGGATGAATCTCTCCCTAGTAGTTCAATAAATGATGAGTCCGGGGAGAGTTTAGTGGACACCACACTATCTATTTTAAAGATGTTACTTCTAGGTTTTATTTCTTTTTTATTTGATAGGAAGGGAAAAATTCCCGCATAGTACAACTTGACGAAATACATAGTAATTTCGAGCTTTTTATTTTTTTATTTTTTAATTTTTTATTTTTAATTTCAAATGTACTTTTCACCTACATGTATTTTTTATAATAAAATTAATAAAGTTTTGGAAGTGTATTCTCTTCCCTGTCTAAAAAAAAAAAAAAAAAAAAAAAAAAAAAAAAAAAAAAAAACTTGGTTCAAACAAATCTAGAACGGCTAGAATTCAAACATTAATTAATACTGGTCTATTTTGGTGTATCGGCTCCTTCTCTAAAAATGATAAAATAAGTTCAGAAAACAATGACTATATTAGACATAATTCTACTACTATGAGTACTTATGCTTTATCTCGAGATCTAAGCATTCCTCCTATTGCTGGTGTATGCGCAGCCTTACAGATTAAATCTTTTGCAAAATGAAGTAAATCAAACTGTATAATAAAGGATCTTATTAAATCTATTCCCAAAATGCCTTATTATTCCTGGACTAAAGAATCTAAAACACTGTATAAAAAAATCAAAAAAATATAAATGTGAAAAATATGACGATATTGTAAGTGTGTTACTCTTGTAAAACCGATTAACTTAGTTAAACCAATAAATTATGAAGATCCATCTTTCTTTATTGGTAGTAACAAATTACCTAAAACTGACAACTATACCTATCTTGGTATTCCTTTTGATGAATCTTTATCACTGAAACCTATACAATCCAAATTAAACAGTAATTTAAATGTCAAGTTAAATTTCGTACTTTCGATTTCTTATTAATAAATCTATTCCTCTCCCATTGAAGAAATATGTTTTAATTTCGTTTATTCTTAGTCTTGTTTTATATTATGCTCCTCTCTTTGATTCAAATAAGAGTAGATGCTCTAAAACTCAAAAAAATTATTAATAGAGGACTTTATTGGAGTTATGGATTTAAATCTCGTAATTCTTCTGTTAGTCTCTATGATATTACTCGTGAATTGAGAATACCTCCTCTTTCAAGCTATTTGTGTTTTATCTCAATTACGATGCTTTAGAAAATGGAAAAAACTCATCATGTATTATTAATCATCTCACTAATAATATTCCTACTATGTCACATTACTCATGGACTAAAGAATCAAGGACTTTGGATAAAGAAATTAAATGGTAAAAAAAAAAAAAAAAAAAAAAAAAAAACAAGTGAAATAAAAAAAGTTTTATTGGGGAAAGAGATGTCTTCAAACCCTCAAAAGGCTAAAAAAGCAATTATTTACAAGGAGAATGATTTTGGATTTATTTCAGAAATCAGAAACTTAACATTTCAATATCCTAAGTATCAGTTGGGATTCTTTTTGGATTTCTCGAATTAGGTTGTGGTTTTTAAAATTTTGACATTAGTATTTTTATTAAAAAGAAAAAAAAAAAAATAGTCTCAGAAGATTGCCCTAAATGTTGCCCTTGTTATGGTGTTAGTGTACCTAGCTTTTCTCACTGGATCTTTGCCTGTAAAGAATTTAGAAAATTACAGAAATAAATTTTTACCTTTTCTAGATGATCTCTTTTTTGAAATTTGTAATGATCATTGAAAATAATTGAAACAAAAATCTTTTGGATGTTTCTTCTGATTCAGAAAAGGGAATTATGATAATAATATTTATTATTATATATTGAGTGCACTTCTTGGTGGGCGTTCAATATATTCAAAAATTAAAGTTTAGGATGAGGAACAAAGATAATTAGTTGACAATATTTTTTAAATAAAGTTCAACTTCGTCAACTGTTCCGTATTTTGTGGAGATTGCGGAGTTTCTAACAAATGTAAATACCATTCAAAAAAAAAAAAAAAAAAAAAAAAAAAAATAAAAATAAAAATAAAAAATTAAAAAAAAGAAAAAAAAAATCTAAAAAATACAATTATTATGTATTTTCGGCAAGTTGTATACTATACGGGTATTTTCCCCTTCCTAACAAATAAAATAATAATAATAATAATAATAATAATAAAATCTAAAAGTAAAACATCTTTTTAAAATAGATAGTGTGGTGTCCACTAAACTCTCCCCAGGGGATTCATCATTTTATTGAACTGCTAAGGTGAGATTCACCCTTTCGTAGAAATAGATGATGATCCTGTATTTTATCATTATGCCTTATCAGTACGACGTCGACAACATGGTCAACATTCATTTGGGACAAAAAAGTAAATAATAATAATACACATACACATACACCCCCACACGCATACACTCATATATATTAATATAATTCATTATAATTTAAACTATAATACTAAATCCTTTAAATCAGTTTTAATTTTTTTTTTTTTTTTTTTTTTTTTTTTTTTTTTTTTTTTTTTTTTTTTTTTTATTTTCTTTTAAACTTTTATTATTTAATTATTTATTTATTTTTTTAATTTGTATTTATTATTATTATTATCATTATCATTATAATTTTTATTATTTTTTATTTTCGTTTAATTATTATTTTGCAAATATTATAAAATTTATTAAAATAAAATAAAATATAGTAATAAAAAAAAAAAAAAAAAATTTTTTTTTTTTTTTTTTTTAAATTTTATTTTACAATAATAAATAGGTATATAATAATATATATTTAATAATTTTAAATTTTTAATTGTATAGTTTATTTTATTTCATTTTTAACCTTTTTAATTATAGTAAATAGAATTTAAAAGAAGAATATATATATGTAAGTATAATCTTAATATATAAAAAATGGATATATCATTTATATATTATAATTTTATAATATATAAAATATTTCAAAATTTCAGCCTTTTTTTTTTTATTTTTTTATTTTTTATTTTTTTGTTTGTTTGTTTTGTTTTGTTTTGTTTTGTTTTGTTTTAATTTGATAAATTTTTAATATAGATTAGATTAGACAAGTCCAAAACCTTTAGCATTTTCAATAGCTGTTAAAAGTCTATTCTTTAATTTTTCCTTTGTACTATATTCTGGTAAAAGTAGACGGCCGAAACATGTTAAAGCAGTTGGTAATCTTTTTTTTTTTTTTTTTTTTTTTTTTTAATTTTTTTTTTTTTTTAAAAAAAAAAAAAAGTTATTTTGTTATTAATCATTCAGTTATAACATTATAATATAAATAATATTTATTATTTAATAAAAATTATATCTTAAATAAAATTATATATTTTAAATTTACCTATCAGTATCTGGTCCATTTCTTTGAATAACAAAAGTTAAATTACCAAGACCTTTAAGTGGTACACGATCACTAGCTGTGACAAACATTAATAATTTCTTCTTTTGGTCATAAGTCATTGCATGAACAATTTCCCAGAAGTTCCTTGTTTTTTTTTTTTTTTTTTTTTTTTTTTAAAAAAAAAATAAAAAAAAATAGAAATAGAAATAAAATATATTAAAAATTTTTTTTTATATATATATATTAATAAAAATATATTATTTATTCATTAATTTATTAATAAAAAAAAATATATATATAAATATTTTTAAAAGCATTTTATATATTTAAAATAAATATTCATAAAATTTTATATATTATAAAAATGAACTTACTTTATAACAATATGATCTTTGCTATAACCATCATCATACTCTGTAGCTTTTTCTAATTCTTCATAATCTAATTCAACACTACCAGAAATCAAAAGTTCTAATTCCTCTGCACGGCACATCTTTAAGGCATAGCCACCACAAACCTTGTAAAAACCACGACGGAAAGCAGTAAATTGACGTTTTATCGAATCAATAACAAGATGATGAATATATAATTTTACAAATTCTATATTTTATTGATTTAAAAAAAAAAAAAAAAAAAAAAAAAGTAAAAAAAGAAAAAAAAATTAATTATTATTATGATTATTATTATTATTGTTATTATCATTAAAATTATTTTAATAATTATTATTATTTTTTATTTATTATTATTATTATTATAATTATTTATTTATTTATTTTTATTTTTTTATTTTTTTTGCTTTATTTTGCCTTACCTTCTCTATTTTCATTAGTAACTAAAATATTTTCACCATTTTCTACAAGATTATATGTTTTAACTTGACCATAGACTTCATATGATATTTGGAATGATCTCATAAAGATATCACCAACATCACCATCAGTCCAATTTAACATTTGTTCCAAACCTTTCCCTAGAGCTGGGAAAGCTAATTTTATATCTTCAAGTGTTGGTTCTTCATCTAAAAGACGTTTATACATTAATCTAGGGAAATTAACAGCAAGTATAACACCATTGTAAAGTGCTAAACCAATAACAATACCAACTAATTCAAAGTGTTTTTCAGACTCAAGTGATGCACCATTAATCCAAGAATATCTAGTTTCAGTATCATAAGTAAACATACCATATTGTTGATCTAATAATTGAGCTGTAATAATTTGGAAAAATTCTTTTTGAACACCACCTTGATCCATACCTTCTTCACCACCTCCAACAAATTTAACCTTTAATGGCTTCTTTAAATCTTTTTCTTTTTTAGAAATCTAAATTTACAGTAAAAGAAATAAAGTTTTTATTTTAAAAAGCATATGAATAATATATATATTTAAAAAAATAACAAATAATTATTACGTAAATAAAATAAAATATATATTTTTTGTAAAATTTATATTAATAATATTATGATTCTTACTTGATTTAAGACATCTTCTACTAAATGAGCACGTCTTACTTCTAATACAAGATATGGACATGTTACATCCTTTAAATTATCTTCTAAATTTGATATTGAAGATGAATCTTGTAAAAAGTGTTGTGCATGAATAACTAAAGCATGATTAACAAAAGCATCTTCAAACTCTTGGGACATTTGTACCATTGCATCAATATGAAGTATACGAGTTTTAGATACTGGATTAAACAAAAGAGGGTATTTGAAATAAGAAAATTCATCATATTTTCTAAAATTAATAATAATTATAAAAAAATAATAATAATAATAATAATAATAATAAATAAATAAATATTAAAAATAAGTTTTTATATTTGGTAGGGGGTTAATAAAATTATTTTAATTATCAATTTATTGATTTTTTTTTTTTTATAATAATAATTATAATTATATAATTATATATATATATATTTACTTGGTATCAATAAGCTTTTTCCAATTTTTATATTCATCTTTAAAGTTTAATCTTTTAGCAATAGTATCATTATAGAATCTATCAATTGGTACAATTTGATTTGGTTTTGCTAATTCATTTGCAATATCTATTTTTTATTTTTATTTTTTAATTTTTTTTTTTTAAATAAATTAAATTATTAAATAATAAATATTAATCTAATTTCAAGTAATATAAATTTAAAATTTTAAGCTTACATAAAAGTTGAAGAACTTTAATAGCTGATACAATTGGATCTTTGGAACTTGGTGATACAGCAAAATGACTAACAATATATTGTTGAATATTTCCAACTAATTCCTCAAAAGGATCATGTTTAAATCTTTTATTATTGTTATTATTAATTAATAATTTATGTTAAATAAATAAATAAATTTATATAAAAAATATATAATTATACAAAACAATTAGTATTACAATCACTATTATATATATATATATATATAATAGTAAACTATAATTTCATATTTATTAAGCATTAGAACTTACTCCGAAAACCATTTGATCATTATATTTTTTGATTTATTTTTTAAATGACTTATTATTATACAGAGTTTTCTTAATAATTGTTCATGATATTGTGGGTTTTTAAGAAGTGGATTCTAATTAATATATAACATAATTTTTTTATAAATAAAAAATAAAAAATAAAATAAAATAAAATAAATAAATAAATAAAAATAATAATTTTTTTTATCATCATTATTATTAGTATCATTATTAATGTTTTTTTTCTTTTTTTTTTTTTTTTTTTTTTTTTTTTTATTGTATTATTTTATTATATTTAAACATATTATTTTAATTTTTTATAGTCTTAATATTATTTACCTTGCAAAGAATAATTAGTAATCTTAAGTTTTCAGGGGATCCATTTTGATAAGCTCTAATATTCAATGTTAATTTTGCCAACAAAATTTCAATAGCATTTGCCAATGTACGAACAAATAATTCTTTTGGTTTCTGATTTTAATAATTATTTTTATAGAATTTATTGATATTAATATTTTAATAAAAATAAAATAAAATATAAAATAAATAAATAAAAATAAAATAATAAAATAAAATCATTAGTAAAATATAAATATTAAAAGTATAGATTGAATAAAATAAAATAAACAGTAGAATAAAAATATAAAGTATTGAATAAAATAAAATAAATAGTAGAACATAAATATTAAGTACAGAATGAAATAAATATAATAAAATATAATTATAAATAAAAATAAAAATAAATAAATAAATAAAAAAATAAAAAATTTTATAAACTTACTAAATTTAATATTAAATTGTATGATTCTTCAATAGCTTCAATATCCAAACCTAATAATTATTTTAAAAAAAATTAAAATCAAGAAAAGGAAAAATATATATATATATTTAAAAATGAGGATGATTAAATTATTGAATAAATATAAAAAGAGAAAAAAAAAAAAAATTATATAAAATATATAAATTAATGAATATATACCTGAAGTATTTTCATTTGAACTTTTAAATGGTTTCAACTATTTTAATTAAATATATAATAATTACAATTAATATCAATTAAAATCAATATTAAATTATAATAAAATATTATATTATATTTCGTATTTTTCAAAACTCTATACATACTAAGAAACTCTTATTTAATGCTTCATTGCTTGAAAATACAGATTTTATTGTTGAAATAATGAAACTTGGATCATTTTTTGTTCCCATTAATGATATTTTTGCTGTTAATGATTCACTAGAACTGCATGATTGATTGTCCTTTTCTATTTCATTTTCATTTAAAGACATATTATCTAGACTTTCATTAAGAGATGATGATGATTCATCTTTTTCTAATTTAGCATTTGATGTTGAAGGTTGTATTGAACTATTTATGTCAGTCTTTATATATGTTGCTATAGCTTGTTTTAATAGTGGTAAAGTCAAATATGAAAGAGCAAATTGTGGTTCATCAGGGTATTCATCAATTTCAACTTCTTGACCATATGTATCATCACTTGCTAAAACCTGTAATGAAGAAAAAGATGGAGATGGTGACATAAATGACTTATATTTAAACTTTGAGAAGTTATCTGTTAATTAATTTATTTTATACAGCAGTAAAAATAAAATTATAAT
>JACVTC010000507.1:0-17500 GCA_016946835.1 Neocallimastix lanati (nom. inval.) | reverse complement strand
TTAAATAAACACAATAGGTAAATAAATTTATATTTTTCTAGCAATTTTTTAAATTAAGATTATTTAATTATTATTTAAACGATTATAAATATAAATTTAAAATAAATAAATTTGTATTTTTCTAGAATTTTTTTAAATTAAGGTTATTTATTTTAAATTAATATTTATATTGTTTAAATCAATTAAATAATCTTTCCATAATTTAACTAATCCATTTCTGTTGCATCCATTATAAAATAAATTTATTTCCTTACTTTTGTAATTTTCAATTAAAATTTTAATTTCATCAGTTGAACTAAATATTTTTTGCTTTTTTTTTCAAATTCCTTTAGTTTTCCTTTAGTAATCATTATAAGATAAGGTTTCTTCTTCTTTTAATATATATATTAATTTATAAAATAAAGGTTTATTTGGAAATATATTATTTAAGTAGCTATTATAAGATTCTGATGCATTGTTTGTTAAATGCTCTATATTTTCATAATAATTCCAATTATTAACATTATACTTAAGTAAATAATTTTTATTAAAATATTCTAAAAATTGTAGAAAATTATTATACTTTTTTTTTTGACAAATTCTTTTTATTATAATATAAATATCAAATATATAGTTAGGGTTTTGTTGTAAAATAAAATACTTATCAAGTCTAGGTTTGTGGCTATTCTAAACTAACTTTACTACACTAATAACACTATATCTTAAACCTCTATTATTAATTAATTATTTTTTTTTAATTTCTTTTATTTATTTATTTTATTTATTAACTAATTTTCAACAACCACTTAACTGGGTAACGCAGGGTCCTTTCCGGATGTTCCCACTAGCAGTTTAAGGTTTTACAAACTATAATATAATTGTTTTATAAGAAAGTAACTATTCTAATAATAGTTACGAAACTAATAATTAAAATTTAAATTTTCTCTATTTCTAGGTGACGATGTTCCTATTCTATACGATTTTCCAACTATCGTTCAATAGTTGAAAAATTAACTCTTTTTATACTTTTTCAAATAAAGTTTTAAATCAAAATAAATTTTAATAAATTACATAAACATATTATTCTTATATATCCAATTACATTATTTACATAAATTACATGAAATGTTATGAATTATTTTTAATATAAATCCTATTTAAAACTATCTAATTTTTCTAAAATTTTCTATGAAGAAAATTTAGAGTTTAATTCATTAATTATATGATTAAATATATTCTATCCATATATTTAATTTAAATTTTGCCAAGTTGTGAAAACCAATTTACTAAACCACACCTTGCTATTTTTATTTTTTAGAATTTCTATAATTTAAAAGACAAGTAAACAAAACGGCAAGTTTTTGTAAACAAACGGAAAAGGCAATATTCCTTTAATTATTTTAATTTAACTAATTAATGACTAATTATTTTTTAATTTATGAAGTTTCGTGATTCAACTGAGTAATTGTTACGTAACTTCTCCAAATAATTTAGTCATAAATTTTTGAGAAAATTATTTAAATTAATAATTGGAATACATTTAAATTTATATTAAAAATTTGGAAAACATTTTTATCCACAATAATTTACATTACATTACATTTAAATACGTATTCAAATTATTAAATATTTTACATGCCCCTCTGTTTAAGTCGAGCCCCTGAGCGACTTATAATCTCGAAGGAACTCTATTAGTTCTATTGAACTCTTGAACTAATTGAGGATCGGAGATTTCATTCTTCAGACAACCAAGTGCATTCAGTAGCTGGAAGTCCTTTCCATAACATAAAGTAAAAGGTTTATTGTTAACAACTTTAGCGGCAACAATCTTCAAAGGTTCCTTTCCTTCAGTATCAGTAGCGATCGAAGTAATTCGAGTATTAGTACTTGCACTTGATTCATCAAATTCTCTTTCATTGTAAGGTTCTAGGTTTGAAATATGGAAAACATTATGACACTTAATAGTATCAGGCAATTCTAATTTATAAGAAACAGGCCTGTTTTTTCAATAATTTTAAAAGGACACCGAGTTTTCTGTTAGTCAATTTAGAAGGACCTTTTGGAAGTAAGTCTGGACGCTTTAACCAAACTTTATCACCTACTTTTAATTTTGGTCCTACCATTCTTAAGTGATCTGCATATCTCTATATCTTTCCTTAGCTTTTTCTAAATTTTTTCTTGAGGAATTGCATGTTTTTCCTTATTTGTTCAACATGGTCAATGGTACTTGTTCTTCTGCTATCAGCAGGTATAACTGGATTGAATTTTGATTAAAACCATAATTTGAGAAGAATGGTGTCTGATAGTCGATTGTTGTAATGTGTTATTATATGCGAATTCAGCATAAGGAAGAATGTCCATCCAGTTATTTTTTCTTTTGTTAATATAGCACCTTAAAAATTGTTCTAATATACCATTAACTCGTTCAGTTTGACCATCTGTTTGAGGTGAGGTGATGTGCTGTTGACAAATTTTGACGAATATCTAATAGACTACAAAGTCCGTGTCCAAAAATTCCGAGGTAAATTGAGAAACCCCTATCCGAAACAATATCATCTCGGAAGGCCGTGTAAAGCGAAAGATTTCACGAAAGAAAACATCTGCAGCGATAACAGCGGTAGGAAGGTTTCTAAATGGGATAAAATGAGCCATTTTAGTTAATCTGTCTACTATACCATAATTACTGATTGTCTTTCTCGAATTTAGTAAATCAGTGATGAAATCCATTGAAACATATGACCATGGTCTCTTTGGAGTAGGGAGCGGTTGAAGTAATCCATATGGTTTATGACGATCATCTTTAGCCTTGACAACCAATCTTACAAGAAGCAATGTACCTTACGATATCATCCGTCATTCTGGAACCAAACAAATTTCTACTAATAACTTCTTTAGTTTTAAGAATTCCAAAGTGGCCTTGCACAGGATTATCATGGTGGATACCGATAATAATATCTTTCATCTTGTTAGGAACAAAGATAAGTCCTTTATAAAGAAGTAATCCATCCTCCTCAAGTTCGAAATCTTTCATTTTACTTTTATATTTATTGTTAGTAGTCGATACTCCTTTCTTTACGCTAATTAATTCCTGGATAAATTTATCCTCTTTTGTATTCTTTATTAATTCCTCTTTTAGTTGACCTTGGATTGAAGGGTATGAATTATTATCTAAGTCCATGATAGCGAAGCACGGGATTGAGTCTTCTTCATCCTCAATTTCTTTATCTTCATAGTCTGGTCTTCTTGAAAAAGCATCTGGTTTTCCACCCTCTTTTCCTGGTCTATATTGCAATTTATAATCGAATCGTGACAAAAATAAATTCCATCTAATTTGTCGTTGAGATAGAAGTTCTGGCTTACGAGGGAAAGTAAGATTTTTGTGATCTGTGAAAATTATAAACTGGTGTTTTGAACCCTCAAGGTAATGTCTCCACTCTTGCTAATGCACACTTAACAGCTAAAAGTTCCTTGTCATAAATAGGGTAGTTTCTTTCAGATTTGGACAAACCTCTAGAATAATAACAGATTGGATGTAACTCATTTGTATCCTTATTTCTTTGAGATAATACGGCACCAATTGCAAAATTACTTGCATCTGTCTCTACTATAAACGGTAATTCTGGATCTGCATGGAACAAGAATAGGTTCTCTGGTAAAAAGTTTCTTCAAAGTTTCGAATGCAACGGAGCATTCTTCAGTCCATTCATATTTAATATCTTTTCTTGTTAAGTTGTGTAACGGCTTAGCAATTTTAGCAAAGTTTGGGATGAATCTTCGATAGTAGTTGCATAAACCTATAAATGATTGTACTTCTTTGACTGTAGTTGGTATTGGCCATTCTAAGATAGACTTAACTTTATCCGGATCCATGGAAATTCCTTGATTGGATATTACGTGCCCCAAGAATGTTGTTTTCTGGACTTCAAATTCACACTTACTTAATTTTGCATAAAGTCCACTTTCATGTAAACGTTTAAGAATCTTCTTCACATGCACGCGATGTTCTTCTAGGGTGTTTGAGTATATAAGTATATCATCAATATAAGCGAAAGCGAATTCATCTAAGTATTCCCCTAATACATCATTAATAAAGTGTTGGAAAGTAGCAGGTGCATTCTTTAATCCAAAGGGCATTACTCGGTATTCATAATGACCGTATCTTGTTCTGAAAGCGGTTTTATACTCATCTCCTTTACGAATTCTTACTAGATTATATGCTGATTTTAAATCTAACTTAGTAAAATACTTAGCTTCTCTCAATCTGTCAAAAAGCTCGGTGATTAAAGGGAGTGGATAGGAGTCCCTTATAGTATTTTCATTAAGTCTTCGATAATCGACACAAAGTCTTAAACTTCCATCCTTTTTTCTAACGAATAAAATTGGAGCACCAGCAGGAGATGTTGAAGGTCTAATGAAGCCTTTTTCTAAATTTTCTTTGATATATTCTTTTAAAGCTTCACGTTCTTCCTCCGTTAATGGATATAAAGGACCATAAAATAAGTCAACATCATCCTTTAATCTAATTTTACAGTCATACAACCGGTGAGGAGGTAATTTATCGCATTCTCTTTCATCAAATACACTTTTATATTCCTTATATTGTTCTGGAATCTCTTCTTTAACTTCATCTTTTATATTAATTTTATTTCTATCTTGTTTTTCTCGATCAATACTAGTATTCCTTTTTACATTTTCACATTTTTCTCTAATAACACGTAAAACTTTATCTTTACTTTCAGTTTTTGAAACACAATAAAATACATAATTTTCAATTTTATCTTTATTTAAATTTTTTCTTTTTAAACTCTTATTTTTCTTAACTAAGGCTTTTTTCATAACAGCCTTTTTACTACATACTTTACGAATATATGCTTTATTTTTTTTAATCTCTAAACTACTTTTAAAATCATCATTATCTAATCTAATACAATTATCTTTATTATTTTCAACCTTATAATTAATAATTTCTTTTGCTAATTGGATTTTATTCCTGCGTTCTTCTTCTTCTTTTCTTCTTTTTTCTTCAACTCTCCTGGCAATTTCTTCGGCGGTAGCACAGCAGTTTCTTTTACAATACTGGGAACTGAATCTAATATTTCCGTGGTCAAATTCAATTGTTGGGCAGTGTTTCTTTAACCATGGATTTCCAAGGATAATGGGTATTCCTTCAGGTAAATCATAAATGTAAAAATTAATAGTTTCAGAATGCTGACCCATAACCATAGTTAAAGGAATGGTTTCATAGCGGATAATTCCATTTCCGTTAATACCTAAAACATTCTTTTCATAACGAAGACGTTGCATTGGAATACCATACCTGTCGACAACTTTTCTATCAATTAAGTTAAGGTCAGATCCGGTATCTAAAATTGCCTTTAGGATTAATCCATCTCTGAACTTGATAGCTACATTGTAGGTGTGAGATAAACTCTTTTTACTAACAGTTATCTGTAATACCTTTTCTCTTCTCCGAATTTTCTCCTTTTGTTTAGGACAGTTAGACTTCAAATGATTAGTACTGTTGCATATAAAACATTTCTTAATTCTTGACAATTTATTTGCTGGCGGCATTCCATAATTTCTTTCGGTATCTTGGTAATTAGTCCTGTAGCGGCTTGTTCCTAAACTTCTGCTAAAAGGTCTAATTCTTCTCTGGTCTACATCCATGGGGTCATTTCCAAAAACACGACGGTCTTCTTCAGCGTTGGCAGATACCACATTAATTAGTTCGTTGAGTTTCCTGATCCTGGGATAGATCAATCTTGTTCTTT
Organism: Neocallimastix lanati (nom. inval.); assembly: GCA_016946835.1. Lineage (NCBI taxonomy): Eukaryota > Fungi > Neocallimastigomycota > Neocallimastigomycetes > Neocallimastigales > Neocallimastigaceae > Neocallimastix > Neocallimastix lanati (nom. inval.). Next base: position 11,750 of record JACVTC010000507.1, on the reverse strand, counting down.
CTTTTGCTCTTGCTGGCAATCCATCAATAAAAAAGTGAATCTTGGCTTCATCATTAAAGGAGGAGTCTCTGGCTACCTTTTCGAACTGATCACAGTATTCGGCGAGAGAACAATAATGGTGGCTTTTTATCTTCGTAATCCTACTGTTGGCTACATCGGTACTGGCACAGGTTTTATATCTTTCTTTTAATGCATTTATAAAGAGATCGTAACTTTGGAGCAAGGGGCTTTCTTCTTTACACAAGTCAGCATACCATTCTGCAGCGGTTCCATCTAAGTAGCTGCTCACTACATCTATCTTGAATTCGTCATCTTCAATTGCTTCACCTTCTAAGTTATATTTGAAATATCTTGAAATTTGGCCTAAAAACGCTGACAGTTCGTTCCTTTTTCCTGAAAATACCTTAGGTTTTGGAATGAGGCGTGCCCTGGTATTGACGTGATTACCAGCCTCATTTTCTACTTCCATGGAGCTGGCTTCAGAGACTGCGTCAAAGTCTCTCCTAGCTCCTGGGTCTTGGTTGTTGATTCTCAAATACTCCATTCTATTTATAAACCTATTTTTATTACTAAACAATAAACTATATACTATACTATATCTAATTATTAAATCCACCTTTATTTACTATTATTAATTTTAAACTAAAATTTTTTTTTTTTTTTTTTTTTTTTTTTTTTTTTTTTTTTTTTTTAAAAAAACTAAAACTAAAAATATTAACTATTCCTTATTTCTTAACAATGCCACAAAGGTAAACTTCTATTCTAAAGAGTTGGAAAATTGTAAAATAAAATACTTATCAAGTCTAGGTTTGTGGCTATTCTAAACTAACTTTACTACACTAATAACACTATATCTTAAACCTCTATTATTTAATTAATTATTTTTTTTTAATTTCTTTTATTTATTTATTTTATTTATTAACTAATTTTCAACAACCACTTAACTGGGTAACGCAGGGTCCTTTCCGGAGTTCCCACTAGCAGTTAAGGTTTTACAAACTATAATATAATTGTTTTATAAGAAAGTAACTATTCTAATAATAGTTACGAAACTAATAATAAAATTTAAATTTTCCTATTCTATACGATTTTCCAACTATCGTTCAATAGTTGAAAAATTAACTCTTTTTATACTTTTTCAAAATAAAGTTTTAAATCAAAATAAATTTTAATAAATTACATAAACATATTATTTTATATTATCAATTACATTATTTAATAAATTACATGAAATGTTATGAATTATTTTAATATAAATCCTATTTAAAACTATCTAATTTTTCTAAAATTTTCTATGAAGAAAATTTAGAGTTTAATTCATTAATTATATGATTAAATATATTCTATCCATATATTTAATTTAAATTTTGCCAAGTTGTGAAAACCAATTTACTAAACCACAACTTGCTATTTTTATTTTTAGAATTTCTATAATTTAAAAGACAAGTAAACAAAACGGCAAGTTTTTGTAAACAAACGGAAAAGGCAATATTCCTTTAATTATTTTAATTTAACTAATTAATGACTAATTATTTTTTAATTTATGAAGTTTCGTGATTCAACTGAGTAATTGTTACGTAAATTCTCCAAATAATTTAGTCATAAATTTTTGAGAAAATTATTTAAATTAATAATTTGGAATACATTTAAATTTATATTAAAAATTTGGAAAACATTTTTATCCACAATAATTTACATTACATTACATTTAAATACGTATTCAAATTATTAAATATTTTACAATACTTTTTGTAAGTAAATTGCCTTTTATATAATAATTTTGTCTGTCACGAATACTAGTGGATTTAGTATTAAAATTTGAGAAATGTATATGTGTTTTTATAATAAATTTTATTTATTTTTGTATTTATTTAATTAATAAATTTTTTATTAATGTTAAGAATTCACTTTTTTAAGATAATAAAAATAATTAATTTTTATAGTAAAAATTATATCTTTAATCATGTGATTATTCTATGAATTAATACACATAGATAGATGTTACACAACATAAAAATATAATAATAAAATATTAATTTAAGATAAGAATTTAATATTGATAATAATATAAGAATATAAAAGTATTATATTAGTAATATAAAAATATAAAATAAAATGTGAATATTTTAACATTCCCCCCTAAACAAGATTTCTTGAAAATTTTGTTTGCGAAGAATAACATTTTATTTCCATTGACATCTTTTGTGAGTACATCGGCAAGATTGTCTTCGGATTTGATATGTTGTAAGATAACATTATTATTTTCAACATGTTCCTTGAAGAAATGGTAACTTACACGTATGTGTCTCAGTCTTTTTCCAATAGCGAAATTTTCGGCGGAATATAGACTAGCTCTATAGTCACCATAGAGATTTATTTTGAATTTTTTATTAAATAGTTCTTCAAGAATATTTTTTAACCATAGGCCATTTGCAACGGCTTCTGATAATGCAACATATTCTGCTTCGTCAGTGGATCTTGAGACACATTGTTGTTATCTTGACATTCATAAAACTGGTCCTGAAGCTAGGAAGTAGATATTTCCAGATGTCGATTTACTATTCGTTATATCTCCAGCGAAGTCGGAGTCGGTATAGCCTTTAAGATTTCCATCTCTTTTATATAGTAAATAATAATCTTTAGTTTGGTTAATATATTTAAATATTCGTAATACCTTTTTCCAATCAGTCATATTTTGGTTTTTATTTTTTTTTTTGATGCTTTGTTTACTGCACAAGCAATATCAGGTCTTGTGCATTTTGCTAAATGTATGAGAAAGCCTACTGCGCTTTGATAGATACTACTATCGAATGGTTCATTGTTAATATCTTTGATGTTTTCACCTACACAAGTAGTAGAGGATTTTTGATTTTCATTTATTTTGAATCTTTTAAAATATCGTTAATATATTTCTTTTGTGAAATATTATATCCATATTCAGTAGGTTCGACAGTTATTCCAAGTATATGATTTACTGAACTACATTTTGATATTTTAAATTTATTTTTAATTAGTTCAACAGTGGAGTTTATTTCATTATTTAAGCCTGAAATAAGCATATCATCTACATATAATGCAACAATACAAGTAGTTTCTTTTTGAGAGTTTGATTTTGAAAATAAACATTGTTCACTTTTTAGTTGAGTAAAACCTATATTCTTCAGAAAATTAGAGGTTATTATATTCCACATTCTTCCTGCTTGTTTCAATCCATATAAAGCCTTGTTCAGTTTCCAAAAACCGTTTTTGTAGTTTGGATCTCCTTCTAGAATTGTCATATAGATTTCTTCATTAAGAGGAGCATTTAGATATGCAGCTTTAATGTCTAATTGTTGTATATTCCATTTATGTAATGAAGCTATTGCGATGACTAAACGCATGCTTTCAACAGATAAAGTGAGAGAGTATGTCTTGTCATAATCAGTTCCTTCAATTTGTTTAAATCCTTTGATCACTAGTCTAGCCTTGTATTTTTCAAGTTCTCCTTTATCGTTATATTTTTTTGTGAATACCCATTTATATTCAATAGGTTTTCTTCCTTCAAGTAGCTTTTTTACTAAGGACATGGTTTCATTGTTGTAGAGGTTTTCAAGTTCGTTTGATATTGCTTCTATCCATTTATCCTTTTCATCACTAGTTACTGCTTCTAGGAATGTTTGCTGAGTATCTAAGTCAATACTATTTATTTGTTTATTAATTTCATTGCTTGTTTGATTTGTTTCATTTTCAATATTAACATTTTCATTTGATTTGTTAAAATTATCAATTTGTTTTATAGGAATGTGATTATTGTTTAATGTTTGTCTTCATAAATTAATTAATTGTTTAATACTTTGTTTCTTATAAATATTATGATCTGTACAAGAGTCACACTCTCTCTTCCTTTTTTTTAATAAATAATTAGAATTAACAATTGCAATGTATTTTGGAGTAGTTTTTGATGTTTCATAATTTTGTGTTTTTCTTTTCTCTAAAATTTTTGAGATTTTTGAATTCTAATCCTTTTTAATTTTTCTTTCAAAATTTTTCTTTTGTTAATGATTATCACTTTAGAAGGAGTTTTTTTTCGTGGGGGTGATAAATAACAAAATTAATATATCTTGAAAATTTATTATACATAAAATCAAAACTAACCTTAGCCAAGTTTAATAATAATTTAATAAAATAAAAAAAATTAATTAATTAATTAAATATATCAAATAAATTAAAAACTACATAAATACTCAGATAAGAAAGAAATAATATATATTTTTTTTCAAAATAAAAATATTAAGATTAAATTTAAAATAAAATAATTAATTTTTATAATTAGTTTTATAATAATTTTTATAATTAATTTTATAATTAAATAATAATTTTATAATAATAAAATTAATTAATTTAAATAACCAAATATTTTTAATTGTTTTTATAATAAACAAATTTATTTATTTTATCATTAAATATTTATTTTATTATTAATTTTATTACTTTTATTTTATTTAATTATTCTTTTTATTTATAAATTATAAATAGTTTAATTTTAAAGAAAAATATAAATACTTGTAAATATTTCATGTAAATATTATTATTATTATTATTAATTAATTTTATAATTTTAATAATCACTTTTAAATTTTATTTTGTTTAATAAATTTTAATAAAAGATTTATAAAATAAAATATTAGAAAACAAGTGTTCTAATAAATCAAATTTTTAGTCTTATTTTTAATAAAATATTTTTTTAATTCATAAATAACTTATACAGTTATTATTAAAATAAATTGAAATTATCACTTTTTAATTCTATATTAAAATTAAAGATAATTTCTAAAATTTATCAGTGGTCCTTCGAACCGGAGAGGCAGCTAACTTATTATTAATAAGTATTATTTATTAACACTAGAGTATGAACTAGTATAAAAATTCATAATTTAAAATTAAAAATAAAATATATATATATGTGTATATATATAAAATAATATAATAATAATAATATAATAAATAGAAATAAATAAATTAGTAAAAAAAAAAAAAAAATTATTAAGGGTTATATAGGTTTATAGTTTGTTAACAACACACTATTGGAACTAGATTCTAGGTTGAGTTAATATACTATAAATTAGAATAGGTGAAAAAGAGTAGTAGATTTTTATTATAGAGAGTAGAGCACGTATAGAATAGAAAATTTATTAGGAGAATAGCATATTATTGTATCGATACTCTAATTTAGAAAAGGCAAAACTTTACAATAATAGTGTGAAAACTAATAAAGAGAGTATATATAATACGTGGAGGTCGAAAATATAATAAAAAGGCTACGAAAATTTTGTGCCACCTTATATATAACTCTGTTTCCTAAATAAAATACTTTAAAGAAGATATACAAAAATAAAAACATATTAAAGAAACGTATAATTAAGTGAATAAATAAATAAATTGAAATTGAATATATATAAAATTCTAATTAATTAAAAATTTGATTAAATAATTAAATTTAAATATATAAATATTTTGTTAGTGAATAAATTATTATATAAAATAAAGTATATAAATTATATAAAAGAGAAAACAAAATTACTTCTAAATTCCAGAGTAAAATGTCCGATTTAAAATCAATTAATTTCAACAGAATTCCTATATTAGGTCAACCGACTGTAGAATTTGATGATTGAAATTTCTCATATACTCGTTGGTGTAATTCCAATAAAATTGACGAAGAAGAAAAGATAGAATGTTTAATTTCAATTACTACTGGTATTGCAAGAAAGATAGTAATAAATTCATTAAATAAAACTACCCCAGATAAATATGACACCATTATAAGTAAATTACAGGAACATTACAGGGTCCCTCTTCCTAAAAATTCAAGGTCATTAGAACTTTCAACAGCTACAATTAAGAAAGGTGAAAGTGTTGCAGAATTCAACATAAGGTTTGAAACACTTTTAAATAAAATTAGAATTGATTTAAATAAGGAAGTTATAATCTCTTATTATATTAATGCATTTCGGACTTTAACTAAAACCTATGAGGCTTTATTAGAAGTAGAACCGCAAAACTTAAAAGATGCAATGCAAATAACGTCTAAAAAGGAGAAGATATATAAATTAGTAGAATCAAATAGATCTAAAGATAAAGGAGAACCAAACAAAAGAAATATAAAATATAACACTCAAAATAATTATGGAACATATTATACAAGTACTTATAATAAAAATAATACATTTAATAATAAGAATAATAATATAAATAATAGTCACAACAATAATTACCAAAAATATAATAATATTATAAAGCCTACTCATAATTATATTAATCAAAATGTTGAAAATAGAAAAGTCACATTGAAACCTACACAACTTAAAGATGATGAATTGCAAGAAATAACTCAGAAACTTGCTGATTTAAAAATCAATGTATGTTTAAATTGTCAAAGAATAGGTCATGTTAAAGATGATTGCCCTGAATTAGAAGAAGAGTGTTTAAATTAAATTATGGGAGTAAGCAATCTCCCAAAATAACTAAAATTGTATCACCAAATCAATCAATAAATTACCTTAATAACGAAAATAATCAAATCCCTCAAATTAATGTAGCCCAGAAAAAGAAAGTGCCTACAAGTACTTTGGATAAGAATAAACTTTCTCCAAATAATAAAAGTATTGTTAAACCATCTATTCTCAATCAACCAAACATTAAGAAAGTTAAACAACAAAAGAAAGTAATCAGGAATAAAAGAAGAAGAAAAATAAGTGAAGAACTTAATAATGAAAAACAAAATGTACATGAATTAAATGATAATGATGAAATTATTATTGATGAACCAAATAATACAAAGGAAAATACAAAAGATTCTGAAATGAAAAATAATCAGGAAAACAATAATGGAAATAATAATGGAAATAATAATGAAAGTAATAATGAAAATAATGAGAATAATGTAATTAACATAATTAATGAACATAGTAAAATAAATAATGAAAACAATACCAAAGATGTTCTAACTCATAGTCAATCTCTCAGTCAAACTAAACAAACCAGAAAAAGAAATATGACAGATATACAAATGTTAGAACCAGGTAATAAGCTTAGTATAATTAAGGAAGCTAACAACTTGTTTCCGAAAATTAGTCTTATACAATTACTTTCTATTAGTCCTACTCTTAGGAAGGAATTAGGACAAGGTTGTAAGCCAAAAATAGATAATGTATTATGTTCTCTTTATAATATTCCTATTCCAATCTTTATTGGAAAAACGAAAGAAGTATTTTTAAAAATTCTTTACGATACAGGAGCAAATGTAAATGTTATCACAACAGGATGTTTAAATAAATTTAATGATGTGAAAATTGAAGAAGATATAATAGAACAAAATATTACTTAAGCAAATGGATCTACAGTATCTACTAAATACTATGTTCCATTGAAAATTAACATTAATGATACTTACAACATTTATGAAAAATTTTATATTATAAATCAAGATAATCCATACTTTGATATTATTTTTGGAAGTATTCAAAAGAAATATAGATTACTTATTGATCCAGATGATGATTTCATATATCAGAAAACAAGAAAAGGTCTTAAAAAGATAATCCAGATAATTAACTTAAATGATACAAATAATATTCCCTTAATGAATGCTATTTATGTATCTAAAGAAGATGAAGAAATTCGTGAATTTAACTCTACCTTAAACGAAATTCTTAATTCTGTCCCAGATAAAGTTAAATCAAAATTTGAAAGTCTTATTAATCAATACAAAAACTGTATGGCAACATCACTAAGTCAGCTAACAACTGCTAACCTTGAACCACATTCAATAATTACTACTACTGAAAAACCTATTAAGTTAAAACCTTATAAATTATCAAAAGAACATTCTGATATTCTAAAAGAAGAAATTATATCCTTACTTAATAAAGGCTTAATTATTCCCTCGCATTCCCCTTGGTCATTTCCTGTTTTATTAGTCAGAAAGAAAAATGGGAAATGGAGACTATGTATAGATTACAGAAGGCTTAATGAAATCACTATTAAAGATTCATATGCACTTCCTTTCATCGATGAACTTGTCTCTTCAGTTAGAGGTGCTAAAATATTTTCAGCCCTTGACTTATATTCCGGTTATCACCAAATCCCAATGAATCCCAGAGATATTGAAAAAACTTCTTTCACAACAAAATTTGGAAACTATAATTTTGTTGTTTTGCCTTTCGGTTTAACTAATGCTCCCGCTAACTTTCAAAGGGAGATGAACAGAATCCTTTTACCTCTCATTGGTAAATGCTTATTCGTTTACATCGATGACATAGTTGTATATTCTACTTCTATTGAAGAACATATTGAACATTTAAAACAAGTATTTGAAATATTCTCCAAGTATAATCTCTCCCTCAATCTTCAAAAATGCAAATTTTTCCAAGAGTCATTTGAAGTCTTAGGTCATGTTCTTACCCCTAATGGTTTAAAAACTGTTCCTTCTAAAGTGCAATGTATAGCCCTTTGGGAAGCTCCTAAAAATGTTAATGAACTCAGGTCTTTCCTTGGTCTTGCTAGTTATTACAGAAAATTTATACAAAATTTCTCTATTAGAGCTGACTCTCTTTTTAAACTACTTAAGAAAAATCAACCATATATATGGACTTCTGATCGTAATGAAGCTTTTGAAGACATTCGTCACTGTTTATTGTCTGATCCTATATTATGTTATCCTGACTTTGACTTTGATAAAGAATTTATTGTTAGAACAGACGCCTCTACTCAAGGTATTGGTGCTATCCTCTTACAGGTGGAGGAAGACAAATTGGATCACCCAATTTGTTGTGTAAGTCGTACTTTATCACCTCCAGAAAGAAATTATTCTGTAACTGATCTTGAAGGTTTGGCTATTAATTACGCAATCCAAAAATTCCGTCAGTACTTAATTAGTAACAAGAAACCAACTATATTCATTACGGATCATAAACCACTCTTAGGATTTTACAAAAATACTATTCCAAATAAAGGAAGACACATGCGTTGGATAGAAGAATTTAATAAATATAAAATTGAACTAAAATATGAAAAAAGAAAGAAAAATGTTTTCGCAGACACTCTTTCAAGACTACCTTCAAAAGACAGCGAAGATATTATAAAATGTATTAATACAATTTTACTTGATCTTAATCCAAAAGATTTAAACCTATCGGAAGGAGTAATTAAATACTTCACTAAGAATTATCAAGTTGTTGATAACACCTTATATTATAAGAAAGATGATACTTATTTAAAAGTTATCTACCATGATGAAGACAAAAAGGATATAATTAATCGTGCTCATTCTGTAGGACATGAAGGAGCCGAAAAAACTGTAAACAGAATACTAAATTCATATTATTGGCCCGGCATTTGGAATGACGTTAGGATGTGGATCAAATCTTGCAGAAAATGTCAACTTTGTAGACCAAAACCAATCCCAAAAAACACTGCAGATAATGTAACACCAGTTGAACAACCATTTACTCGTGTTGGACTTGATACGATTGGTCCTCTTCCAATTACTAAAAATGGAAATATGTATATTATTACATTGGTTGACTACTTCACAAAATGGGTTGAAGCTAAAGCCATTCCAAACACAAAGACTGAAGAAGTTATAAAATTTTTAACTGAAGTTATATCAAGACATGGTCCTCCAGAGATAATTGTTACAGATAACGGAAGTTCGTTCGCAGCAGATATTACTAAAATGATGATCGATCTATATGGATCATGGGTGCACTTTGTATCTCCACATCATCCAGAATCAAATGGTATGATTGAAAACCGTAATAGAGAAGTAGAGAAAATTCTAAGACTCTTAGTTGAAAACCAAAGTGAATGGGATGAATATTTACCATTCGCACTTTGGGCTCTTAGAACAACAAAAATTTCCAAAACAAAATTTAGCTGCTTTGAATTACTTTATGGGAGAAAAGACACCTGGCCATTAGAAGTAATGTTTCCAGATATTTACAAAGTTCCAAATGAATCAGATGAAGAATATATTTTAGAAGATTCCTAAGACATCAGAATTTGGTGAAACAAGCAACAGAATATTCGGATTACGCAAATCAATATTGGGAACATCGCATTGGACTATCGAAATCACTAAAGAAAAATTATAAACCCGGAGATTATGTGATGATAAGATTAATTGGAAGAAGTAAGTTAAATCCTTACTTTTATGGACAATATAAAGTAGTTAACAAACAAAAATTCAATACAGTTGTCCTCGAAGATCCTTAAACAGGAAAACTTCTTGATCGAAATGTACATATTAAAAATGTTTTTCCTTATATCATTCCAGAAAAATAGTTAACTTCAAGGGACGAAGTTCAATCTTAACCGCCGAGGAATTGATAAATAACAAAATTAATAAAACTTGAAAATTTATTATACATAAAATCATAACTAACCTTAGCCAAGTTTAATAATAATTTAATAAAATAAAAAAAAAATTAATTAAATAAATAAATCAAATAAATTAAAAATTACATATATACTCAGATAAGAAAGAAATAATATATATTTTTTTCAAAATAAAAATATTAAGATTAAATTTAAAATAAAATAATTAATTTTTATAATTAGTTTTATAATAATTTTTATAATTAATTTTATAATTAAATAATAATTTTTATAATAACAAAATTAATTAATTTAAATAACAAAATATTTTTAATTATTTTTATAATAAACAAATTTATTTATTTTATCATTAAATATTTATTTTATTATTAATTTTATTACTTTTATTTTATTTAATTATTCTTTTTATTTATAAATTATAAATAGTTTAATTTTAAAGAAAAATATAAATACTTGTAAATATTTCATGTAAATATTATTATTATTATTATTAATTAATTTTATAATTTTAATAATCACTTTTAAATTTTATTTTGTTTAATAAATTTTAATAAAAGATTTATAAAATAAAATATTAGAAAACAAGTGTTCTAATAAATCAAATTTTTAGTGTTATTTCTAATAAAACATTTTTTTTAATTCATAAATAACTTATACAGTTATTATTAAAATAAATTGAAATTATCACTTTTTAATTTTATATTAAAATTAAGATAATTTCTAAAATATATCAGGGATTTCCCAAAATGGCTCTCTGGACGAGCTGTGAGGAGACTGTACAACGATACCGACGACACCAGATAGGTTCCGCGTGTTGTCGTCTCACTTTAGTTTTATTATTAAATTGTTTTATGAATAATTATATAGTTATTGTATTAAAAGATTCTTATCAATATTATTTTATTATTATATTTTATATAGTTTATATACATGTATGAATATATTAAGATTAAAATGTATTAATTAATTATATTGTTAATTATTATTTTAGTTTAGTATAAAAAGGATTTGAAATTCCATAGTTTGAATTATTAACATAAAGTTAATGAATGTAATTATAACAATAATAATTCTTTATATTAATCTTAGTTAACTTTATTATTAAATATATATTAAATAAAGTTCTAATAAAACATAAATCTTAAAGATTGAATTCTTAATTATAAAACTCTGTGTGTGTTATTTATTATTTAAATTTAATTAAATTGTTATAATTAATAAGAACATCTTGACCCGACCAATTTAACCCAAATCAGGAAAGATATAGCAAGGATCTATCCTACCACTCAATAAGATTTAACTATAATCTTACCTAATCAATTCAATATTTTTACACTAAAAGTGGTAATTACTTATCAAAAGTATTTTATACC
>JACVTC010000506.1:0-22222 GCA_016946835.1 Neocallimastix lanati (nom. inval.) | reverse complement strand
AATTATATATATATTTTTTTTAAAACTTAGAATATAGCGCCTCACTTTATAACTTTATTCGTTATTAATTATTGGGCTTACACTAGGTATTTTATTTATTTAATAATTAATTTTTATTTATTAATATTAATATTTATTTATAACAATTTACATTAATAGTAACGCTAGTGCGTTACTGTTACAAGTACAGTTATTTTTATACATGTAAATAATTTAATGATTGGTATATAATTTAATTTAACATGAATTGCAAATCAACTAATAAAACTCTATATAAGTAAATAACTATTAATAAAATAAACTATAAAATAATAAAATTTAATGTACAAAAAATAAGTAAAGATTTTATTTGATTAGCTAAAATTGTTAACTGTTTATAAATACGTTACGTAATCAATCGGCTATCATTGGATAGGCTTAATGTTACCATGTATCTGTTACACTTCATTGTAAAAGGTGGGTTTAATACTGAGAAAAGTATGTGTGTTTTTTTTTATAATAAACTTTATTTATTTTTGTATTTATTTAATACATAAATTTTATTAATGTAAAGAACTCATTTTTTAAGATAATAAAAATAATTATTTTTATAGTAAAAATTACATATTTAATCATGTGATAATTCTATGAATTAATACACATAGATAAATGTTACACAACATAAAAATATAAGAATAAAATATTAATATAAGATAAAAATATAATATTGATAATAATATAAGAATATAAAAATATAATTTTAATAATATAAAAATATAAAATAAAATGTGATTATTTTAACATTCCCCCCTAAACAAGATTTTTCTTGAAAATTTTGTTTGCGAAGAATAACATTTTATTTCCGTTGACATCTTTTGTGAGTACATCTGCAAGATTGTCTTCGGATTTGATATGTTGTAAAATAACATTATTATTTTCAACATGTTCCTTGAAGAAATGGTAACTTACACGTATGTGTCTTAGTCTTTTTCCAATAGCGAAATTTTCGGCGGAATATAGACTGGCTTTATTGTCACCATAGAGATTTATTTTGAATTTTTTGTTAAATAGTTCTTCAAGAATATTTTTTAACCATAAACCATTTGCGACGGCTTCCGATAATGCAACATATTCTGCTTCGGCAGTGGATCTTGAGACACATTGTTGTTGTCTTGACATCCATAAGACTGGTCCTGAAGCTAGGAAGTAGATATTTCCAGATGTAGATTTACTATTGGTTAAATCTCCAGCGAAGTCGGAGTCAGTATAGCCATTAAGATTTCCATCTCTTTTGTATTGTAGGTAATAGTCTTTGGTTTGGTTAATATATTTAAATATTTGTAGTACCTTTTTCCAATCGGTCATATTTGGGTTTTTATTTTTTCTTGATGCTTTGTTTACTGCACAAGCAATATCAGGTCTTGTGCATTTTGCTAGATGTATGAGAGAGCCTACTGCGCTTTGATAGATACTATTATCGAATGGTTCGTTGTTAATTTCTTTAATGTTTTCACCTACACAAGGAGTAGAGGATTTTTGATTTTCATTTATTTTGAATCTTTTTAAGATATCGTTAATATATTTCTTTTGTGAAATATTATATCCATATTTAGTAGGTTCAACAGTTATTCCAAGTATATGATTTACTGGACTACATTTTGATATTTTAAATTTGTTTTTAATTAATTCAACAGTGGAGTTTATTTCACTATCTAAGCCTGTAATAAGCATATCATCTACATATAATGCAACAATGCAAGTAGTTTCTTTTTTGGAATTTGATTTTGAAAATAAGCATTGTTCACTTTTAAGTTGAGTAAAACCTATACTCTTCAGGAAATTAGAGATTGTTATGTTCCACATTCTTCCTGCTTGTTTCAGTCCATATAAGGCTTTGTTTAATTTCCAAAAACCGTTTTTATAGTTTGGATCTCCTTCTGGAATTGTCATATAGATTTCTTCATTCAGAGGAGCATTTAGGTATGCGGCTTTGATGTCTAATTGTTGTATTTTCCATTTATGTAATGAAGCTATTGCGATGACTAAGCGCATGCTTTCAACAGATAATGTGGGAGAGTATGTTTTGTCATAATCAATACCTTCAATTTGTTTAAATCCTTTGATTACTAGTCTAGCCTTGTATTTTTCAAGTTCTCCTTTATCGTTATATTTCTTTGTGAATACCCATTTGTATTCAATAGGTTTTCTTCCTTCAGGTAGCTTCTTTACTAAGGACATGGTTTTGTTGTTGTAGAGATTTTCAAGCTCGCTTGATATTGCTTCTATCCATTTATCCTTATCAACACTAGTTACTGCTTCTAGGAATGTTTGCGGAGTATCTAAATCAATGCTATTTATTTGTTTATTTGTATCATTGCTTGTTTTATTCGTTTCATTTTCAGTATTAACATTTTCATTTGATTTGTTAAAATTATCATTTTGTTTTATAGGAATATGATTATCGTTTAATGTTTGTCTTCCTAATTTAATTAATTGTTTAATTCTTTGTTTCTTATAAATATTATGATCTGTACTAGAGTCATTCTCTCTCTTCCTTTTGTTTAATAAATAATTAGAATTAACAATTGCAATGTATTTTGGAGTAGTTTTTGATGTTTCATTATTTAGTGCTTTTCTTTTCTCTAAAATTTTTGAGATTTTTAATTTTTGAATTCTAATCCTTTTTAATTTTTCTTTCAAAACTTTTCTTTTGTTAATGATTATCACTTTAGAAGGCGTTTTTTCTCGCGGGGGTTCCCCCAAATGGCTCGCTGGTCGAGCTGTGAGGCGACTGCACAACGATACCGACGACACCGGATCGGATCCGCGGGTTGTCGTCTCACTCTCTTCTTTTTTTGAAAATTTCGAAGTATTTATTGTGGCTTGATTTTTATTTTTCCTATTTTGATTAATGTTTTCAGGCATATGTAAATTATTTGAATTTGTGGCTTGAACTTTATTAATTATCTTTTTATTATTTTTATTTGACTGTTTTGCATTAGAAATATTCTTTGAATTATTTTGATAATTAATTGGAATATTAGAATTATTTATTGATTTTAAATTATTATTTGTATTGGAATTATTATTTGAGGAGTTATTATCATTATTTGAAAATATATTTGATTTTATATTTTTGTAAATTTCTGATAAGAGTTCTTCATTGTTATATTTATTTTTAATAAAATCTTTTAAATTTTTAGTTGCCTGTTTTAATTGTTTATTAACAATTTTATTAGCATTAAATTTATTATTTTTATAATCACTAATAATACCATTATGCTTTAAATCATATTGCTTAATATCTGATTTCATTTTATTGACAATATTTGAGTCACTGTTAAATATATATTTTATTTTATTTAAATTATTCGTTAAATTGTGATTCGAGATATTTGATTTAATTGTTGAATTATTTGAATTCTTATATGAAGTATTATTTGAGATATTGTTTGAGTTATTATTTGAAATAATATTTGAATTATTACTTGGAATATTATTTGAATTATTATTTGAAATATTATTTGAATTATTAGTAGAAATATTTGATTCATAACTGTCGTTGTAAATTTTATTATTATTTAATGAGTTATTATTATTGTTTTGAGAATACTCATGAGAATCTTCACTTGAATGGTTACTGTCGTTGAAATTTGAAGTATTATTATTATTGAAATTTTGTTGAATTAAGAGTACATTTTGATTGTTGTTACTTTGGTGATGAACGTTTGAATATTTTCATTTGATTCATATTCTAAATCTTCGTCTTCATCTTCATCTTCTTCTGTGTTAAGTTCTTCAGGTGTGTAATTTTCTTTATAATTTGTTTTGTTATTGAAATTAAAGTTTCCAGGGATATCTTCTTCGAATACGGCATCACGAACAATATGAGTTTTGCAATCATTAGTTCCAAAAATAACATATCCTGGAGAATGTTCATCATATCCTAAGAAAATTCCAGGTAATGTGTTGTTATCAAATTTTGAGTTTTTAAGGGAAGCATCTACATAGTAGTATGCTCTGCATCCAAAAACACGAAGATTGTCAATATTCACTTCTTTATGGTAGTATAATTCATCAGGAATTTTAAACTTTATTGCAGTTCTTGGAGTCATATTATATATTTTCACTGCGGTTTTGACAGCGTCTTCCCAGAAGTGGTAGCTTAACTTTGCTTGGTTTAATAATGCTTTTGTAGCATTTATTATTGTTCCATTTAATCTTTCAGCTCTTCCATTGCTTTGTGGGTTTCTTGGAACGGTAAGATTTCTTTGTATACCTGCTTTGTTGCAGATATCTATGAATTTTCTTGATGTATATTCTTTTCCATTGTCACTTTGTATTTTTGTTATTGTTAAATTTGATTCATTTGTCACCATTCTTATAAAATTTTCAAAGATTTCTGGAACTTCAGATTTTCTTTTTAGTAGATATATCCAACTTTTTCTTGTGAAATCATCAAGGAAAGTTAAAATATATTTGAAATTATTCCTTGATTCTTTAAGAGGTCCAATAATGTCCGAGTGGATTAGTTCCAATGGCCTTGTACTTCTTGCGTTTAAAGTTTTTCTAAAAGGTTCTTTTTTCAGCTTTGATATTTTGCAGCCAATACATAGAGTTTTGTTAATTGTGTGTCCATTTAGGAATTTAATAAGATTATTGTTATAGAAATGGCACAGTCTTTTATGCCATATACTTAAGGAGTATTGGTCTAGATTGCTACTTTGTAAACTGTATATTGTTTTATAATTTCCTTGTTTATTATTAACGTAAATATTACAAATTTTGATTGAGTTTTCTTTTTCTATGCATAAAAGTTGACCATTTAGTTTTGCTAATCTAAAGTATGCATTGTTATCAATAATGATAACATCAGCTAAGTACTGTCTTTTAAGATCGTTGAATGATATTAATGTTTTATTTTCATTAATATCTTCTGAATATAATACATTTTTTATTATGAAGTAAATATTATTGATGTATCCCGTAAGATCTCCAATTTTTGAAACTTGTACTATTTCTTTTTCCTTTGTTGGTAGTATCATATTTGTATGATAATCTCTAACATTACATAGATTTTTAAGTGATCCCGTGATATTTGAAGATGCTCCAGAATCTATGGATATTACATATCCATTATTATAATCTGGATGACATTTATGATTGTTGATGAATTCATATATAGTTTTTCTATTTAAGTCGTTTGTAATAATATTTGGAATCATAGGTGGAAGTGGACTATCATGAGGTTTTACTAATTTATTTTTACCAATAAGGTTTAATTCTAGATTATTATTATTTTCTACGTTATTGATTATTATATCACGTGATTCCATAATTTTATTTGATATATTTGATTTATGTTCATCATGAATTGATTCATTTGAAATATTATAGTTGATTGGATTTGTTTTAGGTTTGTTATAGTCCCCTAAATAATTGATTATTAAATCATTTGATTCATAAGAGTTATTCATTGGTGGTTCAGGAGACATGTCATATGGATTTTCTCCATCTAGTCAGATATTCTTTTCATGGGTTTCTTGAGATTCATCATAGTTACTGAGGGCATCAATGATTTCTAAGTTGTTGATTGTATCTTTGGCTAGGTTAATGTTGCTGAACTTTCTTGCTATTTCTTTAATTTTATTATTAGGATTCCTTGCATTAAAGTAGCAATTTCTTGTGAAATGGTCATGTTTGTCACAGATTGAACAGTACTTCTCGTTATTTCTTTTGGTTTTGTTTCTGTTATTTTTGTTGTTTTTCTGGTTTCTTCTTCTCCGGTTATTATTGTTATAGTTATTATTATAATTATTATTATAATTATTGTTATTGTTATTATAATTATTGTGATTATTATTCCTAGAATTATTTTGGGAATGATTATTGTTCGCATTTTTTATAAAAGAAACTTCTTCCACTGGCTTTGGGTCTTCCGCATTTAAGGTTCTTTTGGCTATAGTTCTGATTTCATTTGCAATCTCTTGAAGATTGTCTTTATAATTGAATTTGACATAATTTTTATATTCCCCTGGGAGTCCCTTCAGGAGTAATTTGAATTTTTCATCTTCGTCTATTGTTTTTCCTAATTCTTTGAGTAGATTACATAGATGTTCGAATTCTGTAGTAAATTTGATTACTTCTTTGTCCGTCTTGGCTCTTAGATTTTTTAAACGGTCGTATAAATCTGGAACTTTGTTGATATTTATGATATTATATTCGCTTTCCAGATATTTATACATTTCGTAGGCCGATTTTAATCGAAGGCCTATCAACGTGGCTTTGGTTTCTTTGGAAACCGAGCATAGAATTTGTTGGCGAGCTCTACCGTCCTTTTCTTTAATTAGAGAAATTGAATTTTCAATATTCTTCTTATCTTCTTTTTTAGATTTGAGTTTATCATATAACTCATTTAATTCTTCGTTGGCGTCGAATTGGATGTATTTGTCTATGTGATTTATTTCGAGATTTGTTCTCAATTCGTACGCCCAAATATCAAAGTTCTCTTCATTTAATATCTCTCTTGGAGTTGAAGATGAATCTAAATTGTTAGAAGTATTCATATTTATAAGAAAGGCGGTTTTAAATAACGGATATGTTTTTATAAATAAGAGCTAATTGAGACTCTTAATCTGAGAAAAGTATGTGTGTTTTTTTTTTTATAATAAACTTTATTTATTTTTGTATTTATTTAATACATAAATTTTATTAATGTAAAGAACTCATTTTTTAAGATAATAAAAATAATTATTTTTATAGTAAAAATTACATATTTAATCATGTGATAATTCTATGAATTAATACACATAGATAAATGTTACACAACATAAAAATATAAGAATAAAATATTAATATAAGATAAAAATATAATATTGATAATAATATAAGAATATAAAAATATAATTTTAATAATATAAAAATATAAAATAAAATGTGATTATTTTAACAAATACTAACTAAAATAACGAATAACAAATAATACAAATGTCACGAATACTAGTGGATTTAATATTAAAATTCACTAATAGACCATTTGAAATTTAATTTTGTTATTGACAAAAATTATTTTAATTCGATTTTAATTATAAAAATAAATATTAAAAGTATTAAATAAATAGAAACCAAAGGGTTTGGACTCATTTATTAAAGATAATTTAATTTAATCTAACCCTTAAGAATTTGACAAAAATAACTTGAAGAAAAATAACGATAACACGATAAAAAATGAAAATATATCATTGTGATATTCCCACTAAAATTATATAATATTGCATCATTTAAAAAAAATTTTTTAATATATATGGTATTTTATATGTTTTATATTTAACTTACACCTTGCGCATGCTTAGTATAAGTAAGCTTACATGAAAAGGTATATATATTTATAACAATAATATATATATTTATATATATAAAATAATACTCAACAATTTACATTGATCCCTTTTTTTTTAATGATATTTTTACTATATTAAACTTTTATGATAAAAAAATAATTTTTTTTAAATAATTCAACCTTTTGAATTTTGAATTAATTTTTATTATTATTTTATTTTTTTAAACTAATACTATAAAAAATATAAATTTTAATAATTTTAATTATGAAACTAAAAATTTTAATAATTCAAAATTTAGTGGCTTTACTTATTACAATGATTTTAATAATGGTAATAATTTTTATTGTCAAAATCTTAGTAATTCTAATAATCAAAGTTTTAATAATAATTTAAATTTTAATAGTCAAAACTTTAATAATCAAGAATTCAATACTCAAAATTTTAATAATCAACATTTTAATAATCAAAATTTTAATAATCAAAATTTCAATAATCAAAGTTTTAATAATCAAAATTTTAATGACCAAAATTTTAATAATCAATACTTTAATAATCAATTTTTTAATAATAAAAATTTCAATAATCAAAACTTTAATAATAAAAATTATAAAAATTTTAATAATCCAAATTTTTATTCAAATTTTAATTCTAATAATTATTATAACCCTACAAATAACTACCAGCCAAATATTAATAATAATGAAGATAGTACAGAGGAAACTAGTTCTTTAAACTAGTTAAGGGGAGTCTGTACCCTTAATCAAAGTACATATTCTAATAAATTCCACGTGGACGCTATTAAAAGGAAAAGTTCAACCATAGAACCAGGAACCCCTATTAGAAGAACAAATATTACTGATAAAAGTGCTGTCAAAACAGATGAACCTTCAGTAGTTAATAATATCCAAACAAGTCCTGATGGTGAACTTTTCAATAGAAAAATAATTAAATCTCATAGTCATAAGCGTTCCACAAGCCACAATAATACAAATATTTTTGATAAAAATATTAATGATTCTGACTTTGTAAATGATTCTAATTCTAATAATTCTAAAAATATTATTAACAACAAAATTAATAATATTGAAAATACTAATAATAATAAAATTGATGATATTAACATAAATAACAATTCTGTTATTAATGATAATTATATTAACTCAAATAATGAAAACATTAATAATAATATTAATAATTTTAATAACTTAGATAATTCCATCGATAATTTTAATAATAATAATTTTTCGAATAAAAATTTTAATAATAATTCTAATAACAATAACGAATTTTTAAATAATTCTATAAATAAATTTCCTAATAATTTAAACTATTAGGAAATTTTAAAAGTAGATTTTATAAACTTAACAGGCTAAAATCAGATGCTTTAAAGGTGGAATTAATCAAACTTATTAACCAAGGTCTTATTGTTCCATCTTATTCGGTTTGGTCTTCCCCAATAGTACTTGTCATGAAAAAGAATGGCAAATGGAGACTTTGCACGGATTATAGAAAATTGAACTCTATGACTGTTCCTGATTCATATTCTAATATATTAGCTAATATAGACTCATTTATTACAATATAATGAAGAAAATAACTTTATGCAGGAAAAACAAAATTAATGATATAATCCAATTAAAAGATCAATTGAACCAACAAAAAGATAAATTATTCCAATATATTGATAATATACTGGAGAATAAAAGTAGAGAATATAATAAAAATACTTATTATATACATACATTACATAATAATAATAATAATAATATCATTAATGATAATAATCAAGAAATGGGAATTAATGAAAATATTAATGAAGAAAATTCACATATTGCTGAATTTATGCAAAAATTTATTAATGACCACATAATAACTATAGAAGGTATTAAGTATTTAAAAGAAAAAGATAAATTAAGAAAAATTATTACTACCAATGAGGAGAAATTTAATCTCATGGAAAGCTCATGAAATTGGCCATGAAGGTTTTGAGAAGACTTACGAAAGACTAAAAAAATCTTTTTATTGGAAAGGAATGACTATAGACATTAAAAGATTCATTTCTAATTGCGAGAATTGTCAACTCAATAAAAGAAATGAAATTCCCGAACCTACAGAAAAATATGCAACGCAAGTAGAAGCTCCTTTTACACATTTGGGTTTGGATATAATAGGGCCACTACCGGAAACTAGTAGTGGTAACCAATACATCATAGTTATTGTAGATTATTTTACCAAATGGGTTGAGCCACAACCAGTATCTACAAGTACTTCACGTGATGTTGTAAAATTTTTATCTTAAATTTTTGCAAGATTTGGTATACCAAGTACAATTACAACTGATAATGGTGTACAATTTAATTCCGATTTTACAAAAATATTTTTAGACTTACATGACGTATACATTAAATTTATTGTAACTGTAAAGATTTAATAAAATCTTTAATAATTAATTATTACATAATTAATTAATGTAATAAAATTACATAAATTTATGATTTACGTATATGAAAATTAATTATAAATTTATGTAAACTTTTCATAAAGGAAAAATTATTATTTAAATAATTTTGGATAATAACTTTAATCTAAATAATTTATTTAAGTTAGTTAATTTAGTTTAGTTTATTTAAAATAGTTATTCTATTTAACTTAATTTAGTATTAATAAGTAAAATATATAAAACTAACTAATATAATACATGCTTATTAATTATTAATGCTGTTTATAAAATTATTTTATTTTTATTTGTATTTTACATTAAATATATTATAAACAATTATTTATATTTAAAGAGTGAATATAAATAAAGGTCACTTTACAAGAACTTTAACAAGTAATAAAGTGATCTCGTTTGTATAAAATTTTCTTTAAACTAGAGTGTTTGGAGAGAAATTTATAAATATATATATATATAAACTATTTTTATTTAATATTTTATCCAATACAAAAAAATTATATAATTTTTTAATATATAAAAAAATAAAATCTAATAATAATTTTTGTTTTAGTTTTAGTATAGTTGCAGTTTTAGTTTAGAATAAACAATTTCAAAATAGAAGATAATGAAATAATGAAAAACGCTACATTTAAGGATGGATTCGTCTGTAATCGAAGATAGTTTAAAGGATTCTTGGCCAAGATCTAATTAATCTTTATACTCTTCCAGATCGTTACTCTGATGATGCCACTAAGGTCGTTTACATTATATCTCGGCTTACTTATAGAAAACCAGGACTCTTGCTTAAACAATTGCGAAGCATTTGTCGCTAGACTCAAACCTATGTTCGGCAATAATGATGCCATTTTCACCTTCAATCAAAAACTTAAAACCATAAAACAAAGAAAAATCGGTGAAATACAGAAATATATCCTGGATTTCAACAAATGCGCCGACGATTCCTCATGGAACAAAGAAGCCAAAATGAACGCCTTCTTAGACGGTTTACAGGACCAAATTGCTGCCAAGATTAATCATAATAGTTTCTTCAAATTAACATTAATTCTATTCTAATCTAGACTAATGATTAAATTGAGAAATAAAAAGGAAATATATTACTTAATAAAGTTTATTTTATCAATAATAAATCGCTAAACTGAAGGACACAAGAAAATTAAAATATGCTTTTTAATAAAAGTTTTATTGTTATTTGCTATTTAATGAAAAAATAATTTTATATCATTTATTATAATTGTTATAATAATAACTCTTGATTTCTCAAAGAGAACTCGAGCATAATTTATATTTTTTTTGTAAAAATAACTTTAAAATAAAAAAGAATTTCTAATCTCAACGGTATTCTTATTTAGGAAAAGATTAGAAGAAAAACCAAAATAAAATTCAATCAATATTTTATCCATATTGATCATTGTATTATTTAAGTAAAGCCATTCCTTTTTTATGGCGCAATTAGAAAAACTTTAAATACCAATGTGTTAAGTGTAGCCATGATCCATGTTAAAGAAAAATTAAATTAAATTTTTATTGATTATGGAAATTAAATTAGCTTTTATTGTAACGAAACTCACAATGGTAGATCGGATTTGAATAAATACTAAAATTAATTACGCAGGTAGGGATATAATTAACCTGCTTATGCTTATATTGTAATTAATTTTTAATATTTATTATTTTATTTATTTAATATTTTACAATTTTTATAAATTATATCTTTATATTCTTTTAGAATTTTTGAAGTATTTGTATTTTCTTGTATACTTAAACTATAATTAATTGTTTTGAAGTTAAACTTATAGGATTATTGAATTAATTTTATATCAATAATTTATTTTTGTTTTAATTTCTATAAATATAACAATATAACATTTAAATATTATTTAATTATAAAATAAATATATAGAAAATAGTTTTACTACTTTCTTTGATATTTTTTTAAATTATATATTTCTATCTATTTATCAATTTATTAAAATATATTATTGTTATGTCATTATTTTTTTTGTATATGTTTTAACTCTATCGTAAATAAAATATAAAAATTTTAAAAATTTATGAATCGCATTATAAATCTATTCATAAAGTTTGTATTTGTTAATTGTTTACAGTGTTCTATTCTTTTTCTGAATTTTTCTTGGAGGAGTATTGGAAGTTGATGAAGTTGCTTGGGTTATTATACTATCTCTTCATGTGGAGTTCATATTAAAAGATGATTTTATTATTTCTGAGGTGTTAAAAATATTAAGATTATTAATTATATCATTTTCACTATTAAATCCAGATTCGTGATTAACATTAGAGAAACAAGGTGAATGACATAGACATTGGGACGCATTATTATTGTTAATAGATAATAAAGGGTCATATCTGTAAGTATCCGAAGTCATAGATAGGACAGGTGGTCTATGGTCATTCAAAATGTCCATATCACCTAAAAGACCAGATTCACCATATAAATAGTTGTTAAGAGGAAAAAAATTATTTCGGTATTCCATAAATTATTATGAAATTCTTCATTTTTAAATTTATTTCTATAATAATAATTAAAAAATTGATATTTTAAACATGGATATTTTGATGTAATAAAATCAAAAAATTCCTTATGAATTTCAAATTTTGATAAAAGATGAAATATTATTGAAAGTTTCATTATCCATTTTGTTGTAATTAATCTATTATTCATTATTTTGATTTTTAAGAAGTAATTTAAATTTGTTTCTGATGAAAAATAAAAAAAAATCAGTAGTAAAATTTATTGATTCATATTATTTTTAAAGGTTTAATTCTAATAATAAAATAATATTAATAAATATATAAATATAATTCTTTTTATATTTCATTATAAATATAAATAAAAATAAAATATTTATAATCATAAAGATATCATCATTGGCAATGTATAGATATAGATATATATAAATTACCAATGAGGATATGTCATCATAATGTAAATGTATGTATGTAAAGTCAAAATAAATTAAAAAAAAAGTAATATTTATAAATAGTTTATATTCCATATATGGTTATGTTTAATTATAATACATGTAAAAATTTCTAAACAGTGAATTATAATAAAATATTAAATATAATTTATTATACCATATAATTAAATATATTTTAAACAAAATTAAATAATTATTATAATAAAAATAAATACATACTATATATTTAATGAATAATTTAATATAATATTTAATATATAAAAAAAATAAATCAAAGATATTTAATCTTTATTGGTGAATATTATTTATTAAATTATTTAAATATAATTTAATATTAAATAATTTTAGATTACCATAAAAAGTTCAAATTAATTTATTTTTCTTCTTCTATAAGATGTCAAATCGAAAGTTTAAAAATATAGTTATTTATTTATTTATATATTTATTATTACTATTATAGATTTTAAAATTTACTTTAATATTTTGGTTTTATTTACTAAAATTACATTTTATTTATTAATTATTTTAACTATTATTTAATAATAATAATAATGCATGTACTACATTATACTATATTATATTACAATAATATGTCATGAAATTTATATATAAGCTTCATTTAAAATCATGTATTTAAAATATAATAAATTATAAAACTATATATATTAATAATTATAAATTTTTATTTTAACATTCCTACTTGGCTTTTCTAGAAGCTTTATTCATCAGGAATAGAATATCTGGTCTGATGTATACATCTCTGGCGAATAACGAACTTCAGTCACTGAAGGCTGGAGGTAGGTCGTGATGGTAAAGCGACATTAAAATATATAGTTTTAATTTTTATTTTTGAGGTCTAGTATTTACATCTAGTAGCTTTTGCCATTTATTTTTAAATTGTAAGTCATAAACGCGAAAATTTAAAATTACCTTAAATAATCCCATCAATACTCAGTTAAAGAAGCAATGTTTTATTTATTATTTTCTCTTTTCCAAAATATGTTTTCTTTTTAAACGATTGATATTGTTATAGCTAATAAAATTATTAATTAATTATAATTCTTAAATACAAAAATAATCTTTATTGTGGTACAATCTGATAGACACTGTCTGACGTGTAGCTTACCTAATTGTGTCATGCCACAAGTGTGCCACGATTCCTATATTCATTATAAAATATAGTAGTTCAGTGCCCACTAGTCCAATTACTATGTAAGATAAACTTTATCCGATAATCTATATATGAAATAAAAAAATTTAGAAGTATTTAATAATATTTTTATTAATTAATAAAATTTAGCTAAAAGCACAATATTTTAAAAGTAAATTAAGATTCTTTTACAGGAATTATATAACAAAAATTATCAGTAATAAGAAAAATAAAAAATAATTTAGTGACAAAGTTAGCCAAAGTCTAATACTTTATATAATACAGTGCCTTATAACTATCACAAATAAAAATAAAAAAAATATAAAAAAAAACAATATTACGCCTTTGGTGAAGCTCCTTATTCCCCAGTTCTTTTGTTGTACCATACCTTCAAAGTTGTTGAAGTTGGAAGAGCAGTTGAGCAATAATTATTTTTAATAGATTTAATTTTAATTATAATATAAATATTAAACATATATTCAGGATTTATAAATGGTAAATTTGAAATAGCTTTATAATAAATAAATATATTGTTATCATTTTTTACTTCATTGTAGCATAATTTATTTTTTTTTTAATTTCTAGTGATTTTTTATAAAGCCAAATGCAATATTTAATATTTGTATTAGGAAATATTGTTTTTGCTGCTTTAGATATGCCCCTTTCAAAATCACAATGCAAATTTTTTGATTCAATTATAATATTATTGTTACATGTATTAGCATTTTTTTTTTAATTTTTCAAATAATATTTTATATGTTTCTTGCTTTTTATTTTTTAATAATTGCAAAGAAGTAGTGTAAAAACTAACAAATTCTTTACCATAAGGTCTTGTAAGAAATATTTGATAACTAAATTTAGGGGCAATAAAAATATACCATCAACAAATATATCATCATTATATTCCTTAAATAATTTTTGCTTGAAAAGGAGATTGAAAAATTATTAAATTAGAATTTTTGAATATCATAAAATTTTTACCTCTCTTTGTTTTATAGAATTAAATTCACTAGGAATTTAGCAAATGTGATTACATTAGATGATAGTTTTTTTATTTAAATTTCTTGATATTTGGGATTTAATTGAATTATATTCTGGACATATAAGTTCCATCTATTTAGAAATTTTATTATATAGGGGTTTTATTTTTATACCAAAAGGAATTGAACTTTTTTCAATTCCATCTTTAATTTTATGTTTCATTATAGAAAGAGATACATCGTATTCTTTTTCAGGATGATTATGTGAACTATCATATTTTTAATATTTCTTCTTATCATTTAAATAATACAAGATTTACATTTATTTATTTTTTTATATTTGGTACCATTATAACTTTGGAATTAACTTTTTTTTATATATGAAAAATTAAATTTATATTTTTATTAATAATAATTTGCTCTTTTCCTTTGTTAGACTCACATCAATAATTAGATTTTCTTCCATTTCTATATTTTTATAAATATTTTTTAATTATATAATTAAAATTATTATATTAATTATCCAATATTATTCTTAATATTAATTTTGAAAAATTAGTTCTTCAATTATTGTAAAAAAAATAAAGAATATAATAATATAAGTACAAGTATATAAAATAAAATAAAATAAATTTTGAATATAATAATATAAAAGTACAAGTATAAAATAAAATATAATAAATATTTATTATTATTATTTATTATAGAATATTAAAGACAATTTATTTTTGAAAATAAAATGTTTTATTTAATTAAATATGTTAGAAAGTAAAAAATCATTTATATTTAATGAAATTATTAACAACCAATAGTATTAAATTACATCATTAATTGAATATAATAAATATGTAAAAATTTCATTTCTAAAACATTGAATTTTAATATTCTTTAATAAAAATAATAATAAATATTTATTTTATTTTATATACTTGTACTTTTATATTATTACATTCAATTTTTATTTTATTTTATTTTATTCATTCTGTACTTTATATTCATATTCAAATATTTATTTTATTTTATTTTATATACTAATATTTTGACATTCTTTATTTATTTATTTACATATTAAATTATTTATTTACTTATATTTTAAATATAATTATATTAAAATTTTTAATGGCGTTAACAAAAAATTTTACAAGTCATTAAAAATAAATGGCGTATTGAAAATTTGTATTTTAAAAATTGATGAAATGCACCACATTCATTTTAAAGTAATTAATTTCTTTTCTATATTGTCTCTGTTGAAATGATATTTTATAGCTATATGTTTCATTTATGGATTTAAATCTCCATTTTTCATTGATTTTAAACTTGGTAAATAATCAGTGTATATTAAAATTAGTTTTCTAAAGTTTAAAATTCAGATAAGATATTTCTTATCCATAATGTTTTTCTGATACATAATGAAGCACCAATATATTCTGCAACGGCTGATGATAGAGCTACTACTGATTGTTTTTTTAGAATTCCAACATATTGGATTCTTACCCATAAGAATGATATAACCTGAAGTAGGTTTTCTATCTTCTAAATTTCTAGCATGATCCGAATCAGCATAACCAATTATCTCCCCTTGTCCGTCATAAGTAATTTTATAAAATTTAGTTTTATTAAGATATTTTAAAATATTTAATATTTTGTTCCAATCTGAAATGGTTGGTTCTTTTGCTTTTCTTGCTTTATGTACAGCAAATGCTTTGTCGGGTCTTGTACATCTTGATAAAAATATTAACATGTCTATCGCACTTTTATAAGTTGACTTATCAAATGGATTTGTATTTTCAGATTTTAAATTATCACCTACACAGGGTGTATTTCTTTTCATATTTTCTATAATATTAAATCTTTCCAATAGAGTATTTATAAATTAATTTGTGATAAGGTATATTTATTATTATTATTTTCTACTTTAATGCTATAGTCAACTGGTCCTGATTTAGAAATTTTAAATTTATTTTTAATTTTATTTTACTATATTACGAATTTTGTTTTTATAACCAGTGATTATTATATCATCAACATATAAACCAATAATACATACTAATAAATTGTTATTTTTCTTGAAGAAAACGTGTTTTTCAGAAAATGATTGAGAAAAACCTTGTTTAATAAGAAAATTAGAAATGGTAAGATACCATTGTCGATCTGATTGTTTTAAACTATATAGAGCCT
Organism: Neocallimastix lanati (nom. inval.); assembly: GCA_016946835.1. Taxonomy (NCBI): domain Eukaryota; kingdom Fungi; phylum Neocallimastigomycota; class Neocallimastigomycetes; order Neocallimastigales; family Neocallimastigaceae; genus Neocallimastix; species Neocallimastix lanati (nom. inval.). The sequence continues at coordinate 5,198 of JACVTC010000506.1, read as the reverse complement.
TGTTAAGTTTAACAATATCCACGCCCAAAGTTGGTATCTCCAGGAGGAATCTTGACATAAATATCTTTGTCAAGTCGCGCATTGAGATATGCAGTTTTGATGTCAAGTTGTTCAATAAACAAATTAAATTTAGCAGAAAGATCAAAAAAGTAATTTTAGACAATCAATATTTAAAGTAGGGGAAAAGATAAGTTCATAATCAATACCAAAGCATTGATTAAAACTACGAGCAACCAGATGAGCCTTAAATTTAATAATGAATCCATTACTCTCTCTTTTAGTAGTAAAAACCCATCTAGTGGTAATGATATTTTTATTAGGAGGTACATATTGAACAAAGGTAAAAATTTTATTGGAATAAAGATTATTTAATTCTTCTTCGATAGCCTTTTCCCGATCACAAAAATATTATTATTGAATTTTTCATTATTAATTGATGAAAAATTTTTATTGGAATTATTATTGATAACAAGATAATATATTTATTAATATTATAATGTTATTCTAAAGTTGTAATTAAATTCTAACTTTAAAGAAAGAATTTTTTTACAACTTATAATAATAAAAAATTTATATAAAGATAGTTTTGTTTATTTTTTTTTTTTTATGATAAAAATTTACTATTAATTTTACACGAAATTTATTTTATAAATAATTACACGAAAATAATTTATTATTCAAAGAAGTTATATTTTCAATAATATAACTTAAAAATTTTAAATTTTTATTATTTAATTTATTAATAACACTTCATTATTTTTGACTAATTATTTCTCTCTTCATATAAAAGTTCCCTTCTAATATGTTTATTTACAATTTCTTTTTTATGAATTATTATTCTTTTTAAGATTAATAGAGTTCATAATTTAATTTAATATATTTTTAATATAACTTTAAAGAATATGAAAATATAATTTAATATCAATTTTCTAATACATTAATTTGATACATTTTTATTCATTTTTGTTTACATTTTTTCATAAAATTTACTTAATATCTTGAAAATTATTTATCAATTATCATCAAATTATTATTAATTAAGGTTAGGTCATTATTAAAAACTTTTTCTTCAAAACTGTTAAAATTTTTTATTACTATAAATTTCTTCATTAGAATTGTACATATTATTCTGATTTTTTAAGATTTCACTTGAGTCTGAGCTATTAACTAAATTTTCATCATGAAATTCATGATTATAATTATTGGAATTATTATTAAATGAATCTATTTTGTCTGTAGTTTTTGAATATTATTTTGAATTTTGAGATTAGTTGGAATATTTTCCATACAATGGATATCACGAACATAGTGTATTTTATAATTGTGATAATCCATGATTATATAGCTACTAAAATTTTCGCTATACCCTAGAAAAATGCCTTTCTTTGTGTTTGGAGTAAACTTTTTTTCTTTTTGAATGAAGGTCTTTATATTGAGTTACACAACCAAATATTTTTATATGATTAATTTTGATTAGATTTGTATTAGATTCTTTAATAGTTTCTTTCTCAATATTATTGACGCGTAAATATTTTGTCAATAACAATATTTTTACCATAACGATTAATGAATAAAGTAAACTTTTTGCCATTATTATTTGAATGTTGACTATTTTTGGTGTAAGCACTATCTTCAATATTAGTTCTTAATTCATAATAATTTAAGTCAAAGTTATATTCATTATCTAAATTGAATTTATCAATATAATCGATATACCATTTATTGTTATTGCTTCTCTTATTATTATTGTTTCTTCTTTCTTAATTATTATTATAATATTTATGGCATTTACTTCTTGGATTCCTTGGATTAAAATAGCAATCTTTAGTAGTGTATCCTGTCTTATCGCACATTTCGCAAAATTTATTGTCAAAATTATTATTGTTTGAATTTTTATAATTATATTATAATTAAAATTTTATTATAATTGAAATTTTTATTATAATTAAAATTTTTATTATAATTAAAATTTTTATTATTATTAAAATTTTTATTGTTAGAATTTTTATTATTATTATGTTTATTGTTATTATGATTAATTGAGTTCTGGTTATATCCGTAATTATTATGTTTGTTTTGCCTTTTAAGAGGTTTTTTTTATTATTTAATTTTCCAGCATAATCGATTTCTATTGGATCATCATTATATGTAAATTTATCAGATTCCCAATTATCGATATAGTTCCACATTGTCAAATCCTCTTAATTTGGTAATAAAGATTATCAACTTTAGTAGCTTCTTTTATCACTAATTTTCTTTTATTTTTCTGGTAAAGTATTTATAAAATATTTTAATTTTTCTTTTTCTGTCATGTTTGACTTAACTTCATCCATGTTCTGAAAAATTTCTTAATTTTTCTAATGGCTTTTGGGGATTTCCTCCATCTTATTTACTTTAATGGATTTTAATTTTCTAATCCATTGTGTCATATCTTCAGTTTCCTTGCCATATTCGGTTTTTAAAGTTTCTATTATTAGGGAAGCAGGTATAATTACTATTATCTTCATGTATCTTTGAAGTGACAGAATTGATAATAACTAGCCTTACTTGGCTATTTTTACTCTTAACTTGTTTAACAATATTATTATCTTTTCTTTGATCTTCTAATTCTTTAACAATATATTTCTCAAGATATTCAGACAGACCAAGTTTTTCAACAGCTGTGGATATGGTGTCGTACCATATATTATAATTCGTGCTGTTCAAAGTTTTATTTGAGTTTATAATGTTTTTCGTTATTATTTGACATTCTAATAGTTATATTAATTTATTTTATAAAATTTAATTTTAATTTATTTTATATTTTTATTAATTATGTTGTTAATTTTAATTTATTTTATATTTTTATTAATTATGTTGTTAATTTTAATTTATTTTATATTTTTATTAATTATGTTGTTAATTTTAATTTATTTTATATTTTTATTAATTATGTTGTTAACAATTTTATTAAGAGCTCTTCATGAAACTCTTAATCTGTTAGATTATAAATACGCGTATCAATTTACTTAATTTTATTAAAAGAACTCCGAATTAAAAAACAAATATGAAAATGAAATTGCATCTATAATTCTTTATCATATGATACATATGATTTACATATTTTTATGAATATTTTAATACATGCATATAATTAAAAAAATCATTATATAAATTTATGATATTAACATAGATAATGCTAATTTAATATAGAATTATTTTTTTATAAATGTAAAATGTATATAATATGTTTTGTAAATTTATTTATTTTATTTATTTATATATTAACAATATTTAAGTAAATTTAATATAGAATTATAATTTTATAAATGTGAGACATTTCGAAAATTTTCATTAAGGAAAGTTTCATTTCGAAAATATTTTTTTAAAAGTATATAAATAAATGAATTAATAATAAAACAAATAAATAATACATGTAATTTAAATAAATACCCAAATAAATAAAAAATAAATAAATAAAACTATAATAAATAAATAAATTTTTTAAAAAAAAATAAATAATACGTTATATATATAATAATAAATATCATAACATTAGAATTTATGCTTATAGAAAATGGAATGTTTTATCATATGTTTTATAATTTTTCAAAATATATATATAACTAATAATAATTTTAAATATATAAAAAAATTAAATATTAAATTTAAAATATGTTTTTAAGATAATAATTTATAATATAATCATTAAAAAATTAAATAATTAATTGATCATTTTTACACTTTTTAATTTCTTGAGCAGTATTTTATAAAATATTAAGCTTTAATAAAAAATATTTTAATATTTAATAAATATTAATAAATATTTTTAATAGAAGATGCTTATAAATAATTTAGTAAAAAAAAAACAAAAAAAACAAAAAGAAAAAAAAAGATATTTTAATATATAGTTATTTATATATTCTTTTCAAAATAATAATAATAATATCATTATTATTATTATATTGATTCAAATAATCTATGAATTATAAATATAAAGTACAGATTAAATATAATAAAATAATAAAATAAAATAAAATAAAATAAAAATTTAATAAAAAAAATTTAAAATTAAAATAATAAATTAAAAAAAAAAAAAAAAAAATAAATTTAGTATTAAATTAAAAAAAAATAAAATAAAATTTAAAAATAGTTTTTTTCTCCAATTTTTTAATTAATTTAATTTGACAAAATTTTAAATAAAATTTTTCTGTTACATTTAATAAAATTTTTCTGTTACAAAAAAAAAAAAAAAAAAAAAAAAAACTTTAATTTTGTTAGAATATTATATATACAATGTATTTATAATGTATTAAAACACATTGTATATATAACATATAAGCCACATTGTATAAGTATATAAACATGTAATTTGAAATAATTTACTATTCTTATTATCTTAAAACATATTAATAAAGTTGATATAATTATTAATTTTGTTAGAATATTATATATACAATGTATTTATAATGTATTAAAACATTGTATATATAATGTATAAACCACATTGATAAGTATATAAACATGTAATTTGAAATAATTTACTATTCTTTATTATCTTAAAACATATTAATAAAGTTGATATAATTATTAATTTTGTTAGAATATTATATATACAATGTATTTATAATGTATTAAAACACATTGTATATATAATGTATAAGCCACATTGTATAAGTATAAAACATGTAATTTGAAATAATTTACTATTCTTTATTATCTTAAAACATATTAATAAAGTTGATATAATTATTAATTTGTTAGAATATTATATATACAATGTATTTATAATGTATTAAAACACATTGTATATATAATGTATAAGCCACATTGTATAAGTATATAAACATGTAATTTGAAATAATTTACTATTCTTTATTATCCTAAAACATATTAATAAAGTTGATATAATTATTAAACTCAAATTTCACGACTCTTAACAAATTTAACACATTTTTGGAATTTTTTTATTTTTATTATTCATTATTTATTATTTATTAGTAAATACTCTTTTTATTATTTATTAGTATTATTTATTAGTAAATACTCTTTTTATTATTATAAATTATTTTAATTTATATTTATTATTTATTATTTATTATTTATTATTTATTTTATTAGTTATTATTTATTATTATTTTTATTATTTATTATTTATTATTTATATTTATTATTTATTATTTATTATTTATTATTTATTATTTATTAATAAATACTCC
>JACVTC010000505.1:0-22279 GCA_016946835.1 Neocallimastix lanati (nom. inval.) | reverse complement strand
AGAATAAATAAAAGTTATAAAAATTTAAGTGTTCATTCAATCTAGAATAATTTATTTTAACAAGTGAAGTGTCAATAAGCCCAAGGTACAAGCACGTACCAAAATTTGGAGAGTGAGTGATTCGAACACCCAACCTTCCGCTCTGGAGGCGGACGCGCTACCGTTGCGCCAACCCTCCCTCTCTGATTTTTTTGATAAAGAATAGAATAATAATGATATTTTTAATTAAAATTTTAATAATTTATTATATAAAATATATTATTATATTCTTTACTATTAATAATTTTCTTATATTCTATATTAATAATTTTTATATTAATTATATTTTATTATTTTAAATATTAAATTTATGTAATTAATTAATTTATATGATTGGTTTTAATAATGTAATTAAATAATATAAAATATGTATTATCCATATTATTTTATGAAGGGGGCCTTTCTGAGAAAATAAATAGTAGAAATAGTAGTGATAATGAAATAGGAATAATAATTGAAAGGTTTCCCATATTGTTATAATAATAAATATTAATATTAATAAAGTTATTTTTAACAATAAAATAATTATATAATTTATAAATAATAAATATTTTTAATAATAGTTCTTTAAATAAAATTTATAATGTGTAATGATAAATTCTTTTAGTGTAATTTAATAGTTATTTAATTTATCTATTTATTTAATGTTCACACTCCTTTTCTAATATGAACCTCAACATAAAAATTGGTGGAGATATCGGGGAGTGTGAAACAGTGATGAATAGATAAGAAAAATAATAGAATATAATATAATATAAAATTAAATGATCATAATAATAATACAAAGAAAATTATAAATTTAATTATAAAATTTTAGTAATAATTTAAGTAAAAATAATATATATAAATTTAAAATTGAATTGTTAAAAATTGAATTATTTTAAAATGAATTCAATTTAATAATTATATTTTTTTTTTAGTTAGGTGGTCGAAGAGTATTTCGAGCCTAACAAATAAATTTTTAATTTTTAAATAAAATCCTTAGGTGGTCAGCCAGAGAGTGTTGAGCCTGAAGGTAAGTATAATAATTTTTTTTAAATCCTTAAGTGTCGGACAGAGAGTGCCGAACTTGAAGGAATAAATATATAAAAATTATTTCAAATAAACTTTCTTGGGTGTCGAAAAAGGATTTTCGAACTTGAAGAAAGTTAACAATATATTGGTTTACTGCGGTAGTTCCAATATAATAAACATTGAATAATTTTAAAATTTTAATTTAAAATAATTTTATATTTAGTTTATAATATAAAATTAATACTTAAAATATTACAAATTTTGAAGAAATTATAGAAAAAAAAAAAATAATAATTTACAATATATTTTAAGAAATAATAATATTTATTATATTATTTAGTGTTTATATAATTACATTAATTGAAAATTTATTAGAACATAATAAATTTTATTTTTTTTTTATGATCAATAATAAAATTCCAATTGAGGAATTTAATAAATTATATAATTACATTAATCCTTCACAGAATTAATTCAAAATAAGAGAAGACCAAATACCTTAAATGAAGAATTATTAAGTAAATCCTAAAAAAAAAAATAAGAGATCCTACTATGTAATGGTCTTTAAATTGCTTTAACTAGACTTGAAATTCAAGATAAAAATTTATGTGAAGTCGATATACAATTAAAATTAAATTTGGAACAGCAAATTACTTTAATAAAATAAGTGGATTAAAGAAAAATATTTTTTTTTTTGAAGAAGAAGATAATATTATTATTCAAATTATAAAAAAAAGAATATATTAGTATGAAAAATCTCTATGAAGATACTATAAATATTCTTAATTTAGAAAGAGAGCAATTCAATTATTGGAAAGAAAATATTATAAAAGAAAACGAATTGAACAGTTCTTCACAATCCAAGAAAATTAATAAATTAAATTGTGAAATTGAATCTTTGAAACTTGGTAAAAGTAGTAATTTAAAAAAATAATTAAAAATAAAAAAAATAATAATAATAAAAATAAATTAGTGATATTTTAAATGGAAATTTCAATTAGTTTCATAAATTGAATTATTAAAGTTTAAACATAATGTTAAAATCACCGATTTAGAGAATTCATTATAACCTTCAAAATATGTTATATAATAATTTTAAATTAATGGAATAAGAAATTATTATATGAATAAATAAAAAAAAAAAAAAAAAAAAAAAAAAAAAAAAATTAAAAAGGATTAGTATCTAAATGAAAGAAGAAAAAGAAGTTTCAAAGTTCATTGTTGAAGTAACACGCGAAGATATAGAATCTAACGAAGAATATAACAAGAATTGAAAGAAAGAATATGACAAAAAAAAAAAAAAAAAAAAAAAAAAAAAAAAAAAAAAAAAAAAAAAAAATTTTTTTTGGTACAATCCAAGTTGATCCTGAAATTTTTGGAACTTTTAAAAATTATTATGAAAAATTTTTAATATATGGTAATATATAAATTAAATTATTTAATTTAAATATTTCAATTAATACATATATTAAAATATATTTTAAAATATACAAAAATTTTTAAATTTAAGAAATAATGATAATATTATATATATATAAAAAAAAAAAATTTATATTTTTATTTAGTTATATAGTTAATTAAAAAAAAAAAAAAAAAAAAAAATGTATTTAGTTAATAATATAAGAAAATTTGCCTTTGCTATAGTATAGCAAAAGTTTTAGCGGGGGCATCATGATAAAGAATAGAATAATAATGATATTTTTAATTAAAATTTTAATAATTTATTATATAAAAATATATTATTATATTCTTTACTATTAATAATTTTCTTATATTCTATATTAATAATTTTTATATTAATTATATTTTATTATTTTAAATATTAAATTTATGTAATTAATTAATTTATATGATTGGTTTTAATAATGTAATTAAATAATATAAAATATGTATTATCCATATTATTTTATGAAGGGGGCCTTTCTGAGAAAATAAATAGTAGAAATAGTAGTGATAATGAAATAGGAATAATAATTGAAAGGTTTCCCATATTGTTATAATAATAAATATTAATATTAATAAAGTTATTTTTAACAATAAAATAATTATATAATTTATAAATAATAAATATTTTTAATAATAGTTCTTTAAATAAAATTTATAATGTGTAATGATAAATTCTTTTAGTGTAATTTAATAGTTATTTAATTTATCTATTTATTTAATGTTCACACTCCTTTTCTAATATGAACCTCAACATTTTGATGCATGTCCAGTAAAAATAATAGAAAATAATAGAAAAGTTATTTAGAAAAATTATTAATATAAATATTTATTAAAAATTAATTTTATATAATGAATCTTAAAATATATTATTAATATATTATTAAAGATAATTTATTATTATTAATTATTAAAATATTAAATTAAATAATAATATTAAAAATATTAAAAGAATTGTTGATAATATAGTAAAATTAGTTATATTAATTATAACGGAGATTGAATGTTTAATTAAATTGATGTTAATATTAAAATAATTTTTAAATAATGTTAAACAAGATGAATTAATAGTTATAAGTAAAAAGTTATGAATATTTATATTTATTAATTAATTTTAGTGTTTCGATAAATAAAATTTATAAAATTAGAAAAAAATATAATTATGAAAATAATTTATAAATAAATATTTTCTTTTTTTTTTAAGGAATAATAATAAAACATGTATTTTTTTTTATGATAAAATATAATAAATAAAATAATAAAAGATAAATAAATAAAAAGTAAATATAATTATTGTAATATAATATTCTTGGAGTAATTCCCTTTTGCACAAACGCCCAACTAACATATACGGTATTTAATAAAATATCGTATCAAAAATGGTGGAGAATCCGGGCGTGCAAACCAAGAATATTATGAAATTTATATTTATATTAATATTTACTTTTAAAAAAATAAAGACAATTAAATAATTAATATTAAATTAAAATTAAATAATTAATTTTTTTATAATAGTAATATATAAATTTATATAAAAAAAAAAAAAAAAAAAAAAAAAAAAAAAAAAAAAAAAAAAAAACCTAAAATTATTATGATTATTATTAAATAATAATTAAAGGTAACTGGGAGTTCGAACCAGAATAAAAACGAATAAGTCTTTAATTATTATTATTAGTATAGTTAATTTTTTTTATTATCATCTTTATTAGTAATTAAAGACAACTGGGAATTCGGACCAGTATAAAAACGAATAAACCTTTAATTAAGAAATGATATTATAATAAAAAGTAGTAATAGTTTAGTATAAAAATTAATATTAAATAATATTTTATTAATAGTATATGTGATAATATTTAGAAAAAAAAATAATAGATAATATTTTAATAATAATAATAAATAATATTTTAGTAATGGTGAATTAAGTAATAATTAATAATAATAAATGATATTTTAGTAATAGTGAATTAAGTAATAATTAATAATAATAAATGATATTTTAGTAATAGTGAATTAAGTAATAATTAATAATAATAAATAATATTTTAGTAATAGTGAATTAAGTAATAATTAATAATAATAAATAATATTTTAGTAATAGTAATATTTTAGTAATAGTGTATAAAATAAGAATTAATAATAATAATAATAATAATTAAATGATATTTTAGTAATAGTGAATTAAGTAATAATTAATAATAATAAATAATATTTTAGTAATAGTGAATTAATAATTAATAATAATAAATAATATTTTAATAATAGTAATATTTTAGTAATAGTATATAAAATAAGAATTAATAATAATAATAATAATAATAATAATAATAATAATAATAACAATAATAATAACAATAATAAAAATAACATTATTATACTCGTAAAAGTATATAAGAATATAATTTCAAATTAAAATAATAATTAGATAAATGGCGGACGCTTCGAAAATTAGAAGAGACTTACCATACTTAGCAAATTATGGTAAGGACATAGATTCTTGGATAGAAGATTTCAAAAATGTTATGGAAATTTACAACATCGAGGAACCAAACAGAATTTTTATTTGGGTAAAGAACGCAGTAGAGGCTGACATAAAAAACCTTTTAAAATCTTTATGTACTACAAGAAATAATGTTAAAAGGTTTCCCTCATATAAAGAAATCCAGAGAGCCATTGAAGATTATTTAGAAATTACTCAAAATGATAAGTGTTCAATTTTAAAGGCCTTAAAAATAAAAAGAAATGAAACAATTAAAGGATTTAATTATAATTATTTAACTCTTTATCATCGACTTGACTTGGAATATAAAAAATTAATATGTGTCGATGATTATTTAAATGCTATACATGATAGGGTATATGTACATTCTCAAGTAATTTTGGCCAACTGTAAAACATTAACAGAAGCGTTCGAAGTAGCAGAACGTGCAGAAAAAGCTGAAGTACGAACTATAACAAACAAAAATTCTCAGAATGTTATGGTATATCAAAACAACATAAATAAAAATAATAACAATTTATTAAATCATCCAATTTATAGGAGCTTAAGAGAACATGGAAATAATTTAGATAATTCATATCAAGCGTCATCATATGTTATGGGTTATATAAATGAAAACTCCACCAATAATAGAATGTTTACACCAGGTAGATATAGTAACAATAAAAATAAAAGTTTTAATAATAATAATAATTATTATCACGGAGTAGAACAAATTCAACAAAATAATACTTATGATACAAGAAGATTCTATAATAACTACGAACCAAAAGCTAGAAAATCAGTTATGTGTTACTCATGTAAACAAGTAGGACATAAAGCTTATGAATGTCCTAATAATAAAAATAATGGTAGTAATAGAAATAATAATCTTTATAATATGAATAATAATGATATGGGTAATAATTATAATAATAATTTTGATTATAATAATAATAGTAATAAATATAACAATTATTATAATAATAGTAATAAAAATGGCTACAATAATTCTTTTAATGGTAGTAATTATTACTTTAATAAAAATAATAAATTTACTGGAAATAATATTGCTAATAGAAATAATCATAATTTTAATGAGAATAATATTCCCACTGGAAATAATAATTTTAATAGAAATTCTAATGGAATAAATCAGGATATTAATACTACTAGTTCAAATATTAATAGTAATTTCAAAGCTAATGTAAATAATAATAATAATAATGGAGATAGCTTTAATAATTTAAACTAAATAATGGGAGAAGGACAACTCCCGTTAACCAAACCAAACTTCAAACTTATAATAAAAATAATAGTATTAATGAAGAATATGTAAATTTAACATACTCTCCCAAGTTAAATAATAATACTATGAAAATAAAAAATAATTATAATAATACTAATGATAATAATTTACATAATAATAATAATAATAATAATAACTTACATAATAATAATAATAATAATAATAATTCATATAATGCTAGTGCAACTTCAAATAATGATGTAATAAATAATGGATATCCTTATAATGATAATTCACATAATTATGATATAAACAATAATTATTTAAATAAGAATAATAAAATAAATTATACAAACAGTTTATTTGATGATAATCATACAAGTATTGATAATATTTATTCCAATAATAATAATAATAATAACTTAAATAATATAGAATATCTTAGTAAGAATACTAGTAACGGTTATAAATTAAATAATAGTAATCATAACAACATCTATGAAAATGACACTATTAATAAACAAGTTAACAATGATGTTAATATAAATAATACTTATAAAAATAATAATGATGATCAAAGTAACAATGAAATTGATTTAAATAGAATTTCTATAAATGATAATGAAAAGAAAATTAATAATGAACCTAATTCAAATAATATTTATAATAATTTTGATAATTACCATAATGAGGAAATTATCGCTGTTGCCCAAAAGAAAGGTAAAAATAATTCAATAAAAATCTCCCCATATACCAAAGAAATAAAGAAAAAGCTTATAGATAATCCAGTTCCAATTATTACAAATGCTATGAAGAAAAATACTATTATGAAAAGAAAATTAAACGTTAATAAATTAGCAACTACAGGAACACCTGATATGATAATAGATGAGGGAGGAACGAATGTCAAACTATCAACAGAAAAAGAAGAAGGTAAAGAATTTAAAGAAAATAAAGATCATAAAAATGTTACTTTCAATGAATCTATTGAAATTTTTGAGGATTCACAACCACCAACTAATCAAACAATAACTAATAATAATACAAATAAATTAGAATATTTGGATCTTTCTTATATCAATCAACCAAATATTAGAAATGTAAAAAAAGCGAATAAATTGAATAAAATAAATGAAATACTGAGCAGTAACAAAGATGATATACCCATCAATGTTAAAAGTTATTCCAAGCCAGAGAAACACATAAAAATGATGGAAGATTTTAATGAATTTAAAATTAAGGACTTTATCAAGGAAGTAGCATCAACCGAAGTCATAACGAAGTTAGTATATTTGTTAGACCTGTTTCCAAAGTTCAGGTCAGAATTTACAAAAGCATTAAAATTAACCGAAGGAAAAGAGAAAATAAAGAAAAATTTGAATACATCTTTAATAAATGTAATGACAATTATAAGCCAACATAAAGTGATTAAAGTTAAAGGCACTGTGGATAAGAAACCAGCTGAAATTTTCTTGGACTCGTGTGCTAGCGTTAATTTGATTACCACTACGGCTTTAAAAAAATTTAAAATTAATAAAAATCCTATTGGGAGAATATCCGAAAAAATTTTTCAGGTATATTCCAACAATTCAACTTGTTCAGATATTTATGAACTAAAAATATCTATTGGAAATTACACTTTTATCGATTACTTTAGGAAAATTGATAAGGATGATATCTTTGATATATTAATAGGTATTGACACACTTAAACGAAATAGATTTGATATAAATTTAGTTAATGATACCTTATATCATATTGATGAAAATAATAATCCTATAGAATTAGCTTCTTTATTTTATGATGTTAGCTTGAGTCCTTCTGAAAGTACAAATAGAATTAATGACGAAGAAAATAATATGAATAAGGAGAATAATATAAATAATAATTCTTCTGAAGAGAATGATGAGGATTCTGAAACTAGTTGGAGTGACAATGATAATAATAATGATAATAATAATATACTTTTTACATATGCTAAATCAGAGTTACCTAATATTAACATAAATAATTTTAATGTAAAATTACCTTTCTTTAATAGTGTCGACATCGATAAAGAAAATAATATCAAAATAAAAACGAATAATAATAAGAATGATGATAAAATTGACAATTATAAAATAAATGATCATAAAATTAATTCTAAAGTTATAAACAATATAAATCCCATACTACATTCTAAACTTCCATCAAAAATCGATTCTGATCAAAACGGCAATAACAAATTAAATAGTAATTATAAATTAGTAGATAGAAATATTGAAAGGAAAGAATATAAGAATAAAACGGTTGATATTACAACACAATTGATTCCATCTCTTTTATTAATAACTAATGAAGTACTACATAATGAAAACGAGGTTTGCACAGACGACACAATATCTAAACTGGAAATGATTCACTCTATTGTAAAAAAATTACCAGAAAATTTGAAAGCTGATGTAGAAAAATTATTTTTAAATTATATTAGTGTTCTTGCACTGAAAACTGACGATTTGGGTTCGTCAAAGCTATATCCTCATAGAATTAATTTAATACCAGGAACAACACCTATTAAACAGAGGGCCTACCGTATTTCAAAAGTGCAAGCTGATGCACTTAAAAAGGAATTAATTAAACTTATAAATAATAACTTAATTGTCCCTTCTAGTTCTCCTTGGTCTTCTCCTGTAGTACTGGTACCGAAAAAGAATGGTCAAGTGAGAATGTGTGTTGACTACAGGAAGATTAATAATTGTACATTAAAGGACGCTTATGCACTTCCTTTAATAGATGATATACTTTACTATGTTAGCGGTGATATTTCTATTTTGTCTACTATTGATCTCTTCTCAGGGTACCATCAGATTCCTATGCATTCTGATGATAAAGATATCACTTGCTTTACGACCATTTACGGAAACTTTAATTTTGAAGTTATGCCTTTTGGACTATGCAACGCTCCCGCTACTTTTCAAAGGGAGATGAACAGAATATTTTTTGATTTAATCGGAGTATGTGTTTTTATTTACATAGATGACTTAGTTATTTATTCTCCTTCATTAGATCAACACATCAAAGACCTAGAAAAAGTATTCCTCATTCTTGCTAATAATGGATTAAAAGTGAATTTTGAAAAATGTGATTTCTTTAAAGAAGAAGTTGAGCTCCTTGGTCATACTCTTTCTACTAAGGGTATAAAACCTATGAATTCTAAAATAAAAGTTATTGCTAATTGGTTACCTCCTTCTAATTTAAAACAGTTACGTTCTTTCTTAGGGGCAATTGGATATTACCGGAAATTCATTAGCCATTTTGCCCAAATTGCTAAACCTTTATATGATTTAACAAAAAAGAATGTTCCTTTTGTTTGGTCTACCGAATCTAATAATGCATTTGAATTTTTAAAAATTCGTCTTATTAATGCACCTATATTGTCACCTCCAAATTTTGATAAACCATTTATCGTTCGTTCAGATGCATCTAAATCAGGAATTGGCGGGGTACTACTTCAGTTAGACGATGACAACATTGAGAAGCCATTATATTATGAAAGTAGGACACTTTCCAATTCTGAAATCAATTATAGCATTACAGAACTTGAGGGGCTTGCCGCATTTTACTGTGTCATGAAATTTAAACCTTTTCTCACTGGTAATAGTTTTGAGACAATTCTTTATACCGATCATAAGCCTTTAGTTTACATATTTAAAAATAAAGAACCTTCTTCAGCAAGGCATGTCAAATGGATAACTGAGTTCAGTATTTTAAAAATTAAAGTGTTATATGAAGAGGGGAGGAGGAATGTAGTTGCTGATGCACTATCTAGATTACATTCTAACAATGAAAAATATATAATCAAAAATATAAAAAATGATGATAAACATATAAAAAATAAAAATAAAAGAAATAATATAAAAAATTATAATAAAGATGTATTCAACCAAGTTATAAATAATGAAATTCAAAATTGTGAAATTAAAAATAATGAAGAAATTAGAAATAAGAAAAATACTAAAATTAATAAAATAAAAGAGTTAGTGGATGAAATTAAGATCAATAGTAATAATGAAAATTACAAAATGGAATATGAGGAAATTAAAAATAATGTAAATAACATTAATAAGTTTAATAAGTTTAATAATAAATTACATAATAATAATAGTGAAAATAATGGAGTGGAAAATAAATTGAATGTGAATTATATGGTATTTCAAACTGAAGAAAATAATAAACATAGTTTTAATAATAATGATAATAATAATAATAATATTAATCATGTTAATACTAATAATAATGATATTGATGATAGTACTGAAATACTAAATGATTTCTATAAAAAAATAATAAACCAGAAATTTGTATTAATTGATGGAGTTCAGTATTATAAAGATAATAATGAATTAAGAAAAGTAATATTTAATGATAATGAAAAATGGGAACTTATTAGTAAAGCTCATTGTTTAGGACATGAAGGTAACTTTAAAACCTACCATCGTTTGAAAAGGAACTATTATTGGATAGGAATGAATAAGGATATCAGATTATTTATTAAATCTTGTCATGTATGTCAATTATGTAAACCACAACCACCGAATGTATTTACAGAAGATTTAGCTACACCCCCAGGTCTACCTTTTACTCGGGTAGGATTGGATTTAGTTGGACCCTTATACGAATCTTTCAGAGGTAATAAATATATAATAGTACTTGTAGATTATTTAACAAAATGGGTGGAAGCTGAAGCATTAGCCAAAACAGAATCAGAAGATGTCATTAGATTTTTAAATAATATATTTTCAAGACACGGGATTCCAGAGATATTAATTACTGATAATGGCCCGCAATTCATATCTGATAAAACAAAAGCTTTCCTAGATTTAAATGATGTCTATGTACATTATATTAGTACTTATCATCCTGCTTCTAACGGAGAAGTTGAAAACAGGAATAGAGAAATAGTCAAATATATTAGAATTCTTAAAAGCCAATTTAAAGAATTAAGTAAACAAAATCAAGAATGGGATGATATTTTACCTAGTGCACTTTGGGCTTTAAGAACAACAAAAAATGAAGTTACTAAATTTAGTAGTTTCGAATTACTCTATGGTAGGAAAGACTTACAACCATTTGAATTAGCAATTAATATTGACAAAAGATTTCCTGAAGAATCAGAAGAAGAATATTTTGTTCGAAAATTTATTAATCACCATAATTGGATTTCTGAAGCAATCAAAAATATTGAAACCGCAAATGAATTATGGAAAGATAGGAGAAGACAGATTAAAAGATTAAGAAGTGAATTCAAACCAGGAGACCTAGTTTTAGTTAGAAATTTCAATCGAAGGAAACTAGACCCTTATTATATCGGACCATTAAAAATAGTTAAACAGCAATTTAATACTGTCACAGTATGTGATCCTTATACGAACGAAATTGCAGAGAGAAACATTCATCTAAAAAATGTAATTCCATATATTAGTAATTTCCTAAATTATAATCAGTAAAAAAAAAAAAAAAAAAAAAAAAAAAAAAAAAAAAAAAAAAAATTATGATATATATATAAAAAAAAAAAAAAAAAAAATTTTGATATATATAAAAAATATAAAAAAAAAATATAAAAAAAATATTATAAAATATATAATAGTATTATTAGTTTAATAAATATTTTAATATGCTTATAGACTTCAAGGGACGAAGTCTAAGCTAAGTGGGGGCATCTTGATGCATGTCCAGTAAAAATAATAGAAAATAATAGAAAAATTATTTAGAAAAATTATTAATATAAATATTTATTAAAAATTAATTTTATATAATGAATCTTAAAATATATTATTAATATATTATTAAAGATAATTTATTATTATTAATTATTAAAATATTAAATTAAATAATAATATTAAAAATATTAAAAGAATTGTTGATAATATAGTAAAATTAGTTATATTAATTATAACGGAGATTGAATGTTTAATTAAATTGATGTTAATATTAAAATAATTTTTAAATAATGTTAAACAATATGAATTAATAGTTATAAGTAAAAAGTTATGAATATTTATATTTATTAATTAATTTTAGTGTTTCGATAAATAAAATTTATAAAATTAGTAAAAAATATAATTATGAAAATAATTTATAAATAAATATTTTCTTTTTTTTTTAAGGAATAATAATAAAACATGTATTTTTTTTTATGATAAAATATAATAAATAAAATAATAAAAGATAAATAACTAAAAAGTAAATATAATTATTGTAATATAATATTCTTGGAGTAATTCCCTTTTGCACAAACGCCCAACTAACATATACGGTATTTAATAAAATACTGTATCATTTGTAATACAGAATGAACAAATAATACTAATTGTGCTAGAATAATATAAATTATTCTAACCTTATAGATTATTCTATTCTATATAATTGGAACTTTCCAATATTCTTCAAATATTACTAAATAGAAATCTAAAGTTAATAAATCACTAATTAACTTATAATTCCTTTTTGAATTATCGATCCGATTCCATTATAATGTATTAAAAATCTTTAGCCAAGAATATTGTCCTTGCCCACTTAATATATTAATATTATATTTCTTTTGTATTATGTTATATTGAAAATAATCAAATCTATTTAATTAGTTATTAAAATTTTCGTTATCAATTTAAATTTATTTTTAATTACTAAATTTAACTAAACCACAATAAAATATTCTGTATAATCTCTTTATTTTTATTTTATATATATTAGTATTAAACTATTATTAAATAATTAATAATTCAATAATATATAACTACTATTTATAACAATAATATTATTAACTAAAATAATAATTCAATTTCAATTTAAATGTTTTATTTATAAAAATAATTAGTAATTAGTTTATTAAAAAAATAGTTAGGCTTTACAAATTTTAATTTGATAAAAAAATATAAATACATGTAATTTTAGTGAAATAAAATATAATCAATAACTTTCTTTTTATTAAATAAATAATTATATTATTATTTTTTCTTTTATAAATTTAAATAAATAAATATTGATTTTAAAACAAATTATTTTTTTTATTGTAATTTTATTATTTGTGTTAATTATTATTATATTCCTAAAATTATATGAACCATACCATGAAAAATTGGTGGAGATATCGGGGAATATAATAATAAATTAATACATTAGGGATAAAATTATAATATTAATAAATAATTTTTCTAATAAAACAAATAATTTTTTTTAAAAAACAATTTTTATATTTTTAACTAATTATTATTAATTGTTAAAAATATTAATTAATATTAAATTAAACTAATATTCGTGCATAGATTTCCGGGTTAAGTTTATCCTACATAGTAATTGGGCTAGTAGGCTCTGGACTGCTATTTTTTATATTGAAAATAGTAACCGTGGCACACGCGTGGCATGACACCTTTCAAGAGGTAAGCTGCACGTCAGACAGTGTGTACTATCAGATTGCACGATTATTATAATTTAATAAATGATTAATAATAATAAATAATTAATAATTTTATTAGTTAAAAGATTTATTTTTTTTAATTTTTTTTTTATTTTTACTTTTTATAACAATTTATACATTATAAGGTTTAGCATTCTATAGATACAATAAATTTTATTTAATGAGAACATCCAGTACTTCCAGTACTCCAACAGAGAGTACTCCAGAAAGTAAGCTTAGCTTCAGAGAATTAAAGAAAGAATTAAAAGATTTTGAAAAGCTTACTAAACAAAACCTAGACATCAATTCCTGGGCAAACGAGTTAAAGGCATGGATAAAATACCAACATATCAAGGATCCTGAAACTATTTTTACTGCTTGTATATTAACGGCTTCTGGAGAACCAAGAGAAATTATCCAAGAACTAGAAGATGGAAATGACCTTACTGAAGATGAAGATTCTGATTTCGATAGCGATAGTGAAGGAGAAGATGATGAAGAAAGTGAATCTACTAGCACCTACCCAAGCCTTGATGAAATCATAAATCATCTGAAGACTTTCTATGGACTTAAAGAAGATCAAACCAATTTGTTACGAGAATTACGTTCCATGAAAATAAAGAAGAACGAGAAAGTTAAAGATTTTAATGTCCGTTATAGATCTTTGTACCATAAATTGGATAAAAAGAGAAGAAGAAAAATTAGTGTTTTAGATTATGCAGATTCCTTAACCAATAATCCTGACGCATGGAGAAAGGTTATGCTTAAAGACCATATTTCTATTACCAAAGCGTTCGCTATAGCCGAAAAAGTTGATCGTTTATCTATTAAAAATAGTACTGAATATTATGATAAGACTCATTACAATCTCCTTAACTCTAAAAGTAATTTTAATAAGAACATTTCAAATGATTTTAACAAACCAAAAACCCACAAAAATGTATCTATAGAAAATATCACTAACAAGATAAAAGAAATGAAAATTAGTACTTGCTGGTTTTGTAGCAATGAAGGACATACCAAACGAAACTGTCCTAAATTAAATTCTATATTGGAAAATAACCGCAAGAAGTTTTATGAAAATCATTTAAACCACTAAAAGGGAGTAGAAGCACTCCCATCGTCAAAAAAATTGCTTCAGTCTGCCATCGTCCCAAAATAGTTGACTTAAAAGAAGATGATGATTATGAAGAAACTGCTGATTTCCAAGAAGGTACTACTACGGATTATTACGAAGATTTTGATGATGAGTCGGATGGTTCCAAAGAATTGGATTACTTAGTAAACGTTATAAAGAGAAAGGCAAATCCTAAAGATGAAGAGACTAGTGACCAAAGAGGAAAGAGGGTTCACCGTAGTCTAAGAGATGATCCTAAGCCAATAGTTACTCCAGGTTTACGAAAACAAAAAGAAAATCAATTAAGGGGAACATCGCGACCAGTCAAAAAGCCAACAACTCAATTACATCCTTCGATTATGGTTCAACCTAGAATAGAAAAAGAAAAGAGAATTGAGAAAAAGCTAAGAAATAAGGAAAGAGCTAGTACTAGTACTTCTGTGGAAAATAATAATAATAATAGTAATGTTAATGTTATTAATGAAGAAACTTCTCAGGAAGAAAATAATTCTAAACAAACTTTAAATAAATTAATTCAAGAAAAATCATCAGAAAAGTCAACTGAAATTATGCCAACTAGAATTCCAAGAAGAATACAAATGCAAACTGATTGTGATAGTTATGACGTGATCAAAGATTTAAACTCCAGTAATTGCAATATTACATTTGGACAATTATTGGACGTTGCTCCAAAGATACGGTCTCAAGTATCACAAGGACTTAAATTAGAAAAGAATAATACTAAAATTTCAGGTGCAGTGGATAATATGTGTGCTACTACAATAATAACGAACAATATAGATCATACATATAAAAGTAAACATCATGAACCACAAGAAGATAATATTGCTATGGTTGATGTAATAGTAGATGGAGTTCGTGGTAAGGCTTTAATAGATTCATGTAGCAACTTAAGTATTATCACAAAGCAATTTTTAGATAAATTACCTTATCAGTATGAACCTATAGGAGTTAGTGCAGGACGAATACGTTTAGCAACGATGAATGATGATTACTCAGAAGATATGTTAATCAAAGTTCCCGTAAAAATTAATGAACTAGAACTACTTGTTACGTGTAGAATTATAGACAAGGAGGATCCATTCTATGATATATTAATCAACCTCAAAACTCAAATTGATAACCAGTTATTTATACATCCAATTAGATATAGTCTTTGTCGATTTAATGATCAAGGTTTAATTGAAGAAATTGCACATATTAATAATGAATATGATGACGAAGAAAAATTATTATGTGTAATCAAAGCATTGAATCACCAAGAAGCTAAGCAACAATTGAAAACGATTGAAGGATTACCACCCATAAAATATATATATGACACAGTTTTTCAAAATACAATTAATTCAAATTATAGAGAAGCTATTACTAAATTACTTGAAGAATATATTGATATAATTGCAACTTCTTCTGAAGAATTAACACCTTCAGTTTTATCACCACACAAAATTATTCTTAAGGAAGGAGTTAAACCTATTAAACAAAAATTTTATCGACTTAGTAAATTAAAAACAGATATCTTAAAAGAAGAATTAACCAAACTCATATATAAACGATTAATTGAACCTTCATGTTCAGAATGGTCATCACCAGTAGTACTTGTGCCTAAAAAGAACGGTAAATGGCGCCTGTGTATTGACTATAGGAAAGTAAATGAAGCAACTAAGAAGGATTCTTATTCTTTACCAAATATTGAGGAAATTTTTGATAGCTTAGATGGAGCAAAAATCTTCTCAACATTAGATCTTTATTCCGGTTATCATCAAATATTAATGGATGATGATAGTGTTGAAATCACTACCTTTACAACTAAGTTCGGAAACTACCAATTCAAGGTAATGCCCTTCGGTTTAACAGGTGCTCCAGCTACATTCCAAAGAGAAATGAACCGTATACTATTTCCCTTAATAGGAAAATGCGTCTATAACTTTATCGATGATATTTTAATCTACTCAAGAACTGAAGAAGAACACCTAGAACATCTTAAACAAGTCTTAGAAATATTCAAGGAACATAAGTTAAAAATCAATATCGAAAAGTGTTCTTTCATGCAAACTGAAGTAGAAGTACTTGGACATAAAGTATCCTCAGAAGGTTTAAGTCCATTGGAAAACAAAGTTGAAGCTATTAAAGAATGGAAGGCTCCCTCTAACATTCATGAACTTCGATCATTTTTAGGAGCCATTGGATATTATAGAAATTTTATTAAGGACTTTGCAAAAGTTACTGCTCCTCTCTGCACTCTATTAAGAAAAGGTATTAAGTTTGAATGGAAAAAGGAACAAGAAGAAAGTTTTAAAATTCTTAAGGAAAGATTAATCAATGCCCCAATATTAAGATTTCCTAGATTTGATAGAGAATTTATTATAAGAACAGATGCTTCCTATGATGGAATAGGCGGTGTGCTTTTACAAAAGGATGATGAAACTGGAAAGGAGCATCCGGTTCATTATATTAGTAGAAGTTTATCTAAATCGGAAAAGAATTATGGAATTACGGATCTAGAAGGTGCTGCTCTAATTTACTGTATTAATAAATTAAAATCTTATATTATGGGAAATCCTAAGCAAACTATAGTATATACAGATCATAGACCATTAATCGGATTACTTAAAAGTAAGGAACCACAAAATTCTCGTCATACTAGATGGTGTTTGACTGTCAGTATGTTAGGAATTGATTTACGATATGAAGCTGGGAAGAATAATGTTGTCGCAGATGCTTTATCAAGAATGAAAAATGAAAAAGAAAAAGTTGTATTAACAACACAAATAATCAAAGAACAAGATGAAAACCTGCTTTCAAGAACCATTAAGGAATTTATTGAAGAAAAATTTACGACAATTGATGGTGTGGACTACTTTGTTGATGGCAATAATTATAGAAAATTAGTTACAGATACAAAAGAAAAACTTCAATTAATTTTTCAAGCACACAGTATAGGACACGAAGGCTATTACAAGACATACCAACGTTTGAAAAAGAGCTACTATTGGAACAATATGGTTAATGACATTAAGCGAATTATAGGTAAATGTGAAAAATGTCAATTAAATAAATCTCAACCATACCCTGAACCAACGGAAGATAAACCAACTGAAGTGGAAGGACCATTTACACACTTAGGATTGGACATTATAGGACCTCTAAATAAAACCAGAAATAATAATCAATATATAATCGTTGTGGTTGATTATTTTACTAAATGGGTTGAGGCAGAGCCCACTGAAAATGTTACTTCTCAGGATGTGATAAAATTTTTAATTAATGTATTTGCTCGACACGGTGTACCTCAAATTATCACTACTGATAATGGAACACAATTTACATCAGATATGACAAAAATCTTCCTTGATTTATATGATGTATATGTTAAATTTATCACTCCATATCATCCTGAAAGCAATGGTTTAGTTGAGAATCGTAATAAAGAAATTGGAAAATTATTACGATTACTAGGAAAACAACACAAAGAGTGGGATGAAATTTTACCATCTGCACTTTGGGCTTTAAGAACTACTAAAAACTCAATCACCAACCATTCAAGTTTTGAATTAGTTTATGGAGGGGAGGACCAACAACCTTTTGACATTGCTGCCAGACCAACTAAGGGTATAAATAAGTCTTCTGACGAAATTCTACTGGAAAAATTTGTATCACACTACCAATGGGTAATGGAGGCCGCGTCTAATATCAAAAATGCTTCGAAGTATTGGGCTACTAGGAGAGAAGAAAAGACCAGTATGAATCAAGCTAAAAGAATAAAACCAGGTGATTTAGTACTAGTAAGAAACTTTAATCGAACTAAATTAGAACCTTACTTTGTTGGACCTATGAAAGTGGTAAAGAAACAATTCAATACAGTCACTTTAGCTGATCCTGCTACTAATATACAAATGAATCGTAATGTTCATTTGAAAAATATTGTCAAGTTTAACTCAGCTTCTACCTAGCTTGAGTCTTAGCGGGGGCATCTTAATACAGAATGAACAAATAATACTAATTGTGCTAGAATAATATAAATTATTCTAACCTTATAGATTATTCTATTCTATATAATTGGAACTTTCCAATATTCTTCAAATATTACTAAATAGAAATCTTAAGTTAATAAATCACCAATTAACTTATAATTCCTTTTTGAATTATCGATCCGATTCCATTATAATGTATTAAAAATCTTTAGCCAAGAATATTGTCCTTGCCCACTTAATATATTAATATTATATTTCTTTTGTATTATGTTATATTGAAAATAATCAAATCTATTTAATTAGTTATTAAAATTTTCGTTATCAATTTAAATTTATTTTTAATTACTAAATTTAACTAAACCACAATAAAATATTCTGTATAATCTCTTTATTTTTATTTTATATATATTAGTATTAAACTATTATTAAATAATTAATAATTCAATAACATATAACTACTATTTATAACAATAATATTATTAACTAAAATAATAATTCAATTTCAATTTAAATGTTTTATTTATAAAAATAATTAGTAATTAGTTTATTAAAAAAATAGTTAGGCTTTACAAATTTTAATTTGATAAAAAAATATAAATACATGTAATTTTAGTGAAATAAAATATAATCAATAACTTTCTTTTTATTAAATAAATAATTATATTATTATTTTTTCTTTTATAAATTTAAATAAATAAATATTGATTTTAAAACAAATTATTTTTTTTATTGTAATTTTATTATTTGTGTTAATTATTATTATATTCCTAAAATTATATGAACCATACCATTTGTGGTAAAGAACGAACATATAATGGATTATTAATTAGAATTTCAACTTACTTTGTTAAGATTTTGATATAATTTTTAATTTAAATTTAAATAAAATAATATGTTTTAATAAAAATATTCACTAAGTCGATATGTCTATATAGTAATATACTATATAGATATATAATAATAATAATAAATATTTAAATGTTTAGTTTAATGAAAATTTATTTATAATAAACTTTGATAATTAGAATTATCAAATTAATTTGATTTTAAATTTATTGATTTTATTTAATAAAATATCTATAATATATTACTATTAAGGTAATTTTACAATAACCTTACAAAGAACATAAAAGATAGATTTTTACATCTTTCTTTTATACTTTGTAAGTTACATAATAATAATATTTAATTATAAGATAGTAATAATATAGTAATATAAATAATAATAAAATATAAGGATAAATTTAATTATATAATTAATTTGAATAATTGAATTTAATATAGATATGTTGTAAACATATATAAAAACATAATATAAATAAAATACACGTGACGTCAAATGTATCATTGAAATTAATTATTAATATAAACCTTATTTATTAATATTCTCAGAATTATTAGGCCTAAGATAACCCTTTAAATATTAAACAAGAATTTATATTAATTATTAATTATTTAAATATATATATTATTTATAATTAAATAAATAATATTTTTAATTATTGAAATGTAAATAACTGAAATTGAGATTTCAATTCAGTTATAATTTCAACATACTTTAGAATCCATTATATTATTCTTTACTTAATATTACTTTACTATATTTTCTATACTAAAATATTTTCTAAATATATTTTTTTTATATTTTTATTAAAAGTTTCTAAAATATTATCAATAATTTTATATTTTTATTATTAATATCAATATCTATAATTTAACCTCAAATTTTATTATTTTATTAAAGTGTTTATTATCAATATTAATATTTTATTTTTATTTTCAAATATATTATTATATTATTATTATATTGTATCAATATTAAACTTGTATTCTTTTTAGTATTTTATTTTATTTTTAAATTGATTATTTTATATTTTTATTCCCCACAAATAAAATCAAATCTTAATTGATTAATAATAAATATTAAATATATTATAGTTTTTAAATTTATTTTATATAAAATATAAGAATATTATATTAACATTCTTGATTAAAATAACTTTATTTTTCTGTAAAATCTTTTTAAATTTTGTTTGTTACTTTTCGTATATATTAAATAATTTAGTTTTAGTATATGAAAAATAATATAAAATTATGTAAACAAAATTTATTAAAATAAAAATACTTATGAATTAGTTAATTTAAATTAATATAAAATTTTAATTAATTAGTAATAGTAAATATTTTTTTTTAAATATGATAATAAAATGTAGAAAGGCTTTACATATTTATTTTTTTTTCAAAAAGTATAAATAAGTGAAGTTTTTCAATAATTAAAATGTAGACAGAAAAATATTAAAAATAAATAATTAAATAAAAATTCTAATAAAACCCGAACCATAACATAATTTATGGTGGAGATATCGGGGAATATTAGAAAATAAAATTTAATATTATTTATTAATTAAATTATTTAACAAAGCCTTGGATATAGATTTCCGGGCTAAGTTTAACCTACATAGTAATTGGGCTAGTAGGCTCTGGACTGCTGTAATTTTATATTGAATACAGTAGCCGTGGTACCCGCGTGGCATGACGCCGTGAAGAGGCAAGCTGCACGTCAGACAGGGTATACTATCAGATTATCCATAAGTTTTGTTAAATAATAATAATTAATAATTTAATATTAATATTAATAATAATAAAAGTTATCATAAAAAAAAAAAAAAAAAAACTTTGGAAAACTTTAGTTTTTGTAGTAACTTTATTTAATTATAGATTATAGATAAAAAAATAATAATAAAAAAAAATAATAAAAAGTTAACAAATTTACGAAGTTAATATTCGAGTAAGACAGTGTTAGCTTGCAGGATATTAATTTCATAAACTCTTATTTACAATTTTGCAAGGTTTTGTAGATTGTAAACGCGAGTATCTCAAGGAACAAATCCTTGACAATTAGGCAAATACGCCCTAGAACTATAAAACCTTCACGCTGAAGGCAACTACACACTTCAACAGGTGATAGTTTGTTCACTCGCGCAGAAAATAAGAGGTGGGTCAGGTTCGATCCCTGATAAAACCCTGGTCATTCTTGCGAAGTGACGTTAAAATATATAGTTTTTTTTTTTATTTTTATTTTAGGCTTTTATAAATTTGTTCGCCTATTATTATTATTATTATTTTTTTTTTTTCAATAAAATAAAAAATATATATATTTTTTTTTTTCCTTTTATTAAAATAATAATATTTCATTAATAAATTTTTTTTTAATAAATAATAAATTAAATTTTTCTTTAGCGTAGAACAAACTTTTTAAAAAAAAAAAAAAAAAAAAAAAAAATTTTTTTTTTAACCAATAGTATTATCATAGATATAGATTTATATATGTAAAAAAAAAAAAAAAAAAAAAAAAAAAAAAAAAAAAAAATTTTTTTAATTAATGATAAATATTAAAATAATAAGCAAAAAAAATTTTTTTTTTTGTAGTACAAATTTTTAATTTTTTTTAATAAGAATAAATTTTATAAATAAATTTTTTTTTTTTTATATTAATAATTCTAAATAATAA
>JACVTC010000504.1:0-22477 GCA_016946835.1 Neocallimastix lanati (nom. inval.) | reverse complement strand
TTAAATAATATTATATATATATTTATATATAAAATTATATTTAAACATGTAATGAATAACGATATATAATAATAATTACATTAAATATATTTGGATATTAATTTTTTTAAAAAAATATATATATATATTTTTCAATGTACAGATAAATATATTTAATTTTTTAAAAAAAAAAAAAAGTAAAAAGGAATATAAAATTATCAATTAATTTTTTATTTTTAAAAAAATACTATATATAATATAAAATATGTACATTTAATTTTTCAAATATAATAATAATTTCTTATATAATTAATAATTAATATTTAATTTTAATATACTATTTATTCATATACCTATATATAAAATTTTAATTTAAATATTTTTTTATTTTTGCAATTATTTAAATATTATTATTTTAATTTATATATAAAATTTATTTACAATATATATATATTAACTATACTAAAAATAATTAAAGGTTTATTCATTTATAAAATAATAATAAGATCATAATCAAATAAATATTTTTCCCATAATTCTATCATTTCATTTCTACTATCTTTAATTTTTTTTGAAAATTAATGACAATAATTCATGCAACAAAAAAGCTTGATGTGGTCTTTCTTTACAATATTTAGGAATATCGTTTTGAGTGACAACGCTTAAAATATGTTTTTTAATTTCTTTATATTTATCTTTATTGTTTTCTTCTTTATAAAAATTTTCCATATCTTTTTCAGAAATTACTTTATAGTTTGGAATACGAATAGATGACAATTTTTTTTCCATATCGTCATAACATATTGAATAGATGAGCTTTTCCATAAGTTCTTCCTTTATATAAAAAGTTTCAATATTACAACCACGATTAATTTCACGATAATTAATAGAATCCGAATCTGAAGTAGAACATTCTGAAGTAGAACATTCTGAAGTAGAACATTCTGAAGTAGAGCATTCTGAAGTAGAACATTTTGATGATGAACATTTTGAAGTAGTACATTTTGAAGTAGAACATTCTGTAGTAGAACATTTTGTAGTAGAACATTTTGAAGTAGTACATTTTGAAGTAGAACATTCTGTAGTAGAACATTTTGTAGTAGAAAATTCTAAAGTAGAACATTTTGAAGTAGAACCATTTGAAGTAGAACTATTTGAAGTAGAACTATTTGAAGTAGAACTATTTGAAGTAGAACTATTTGAAGTAGAAGGTTCCTCTTCTTTAAAATTAAAATTTAAATTTTTTTTTAAGTCACAATATCTTAAAGTTAAATCATTACATAATATATAGACGTATTTATAACGATCTTTTATTCGATTTCGTTCTTCAATTCTATAATGATTATCCATTTGTTTTGAAATATCCTCTGAATTAGGCTCATCATTTACCAACATCCATTCTCGAAGATTAAAATCTGCATAAATAATATTAGTACTAAAATCCTTCTCTGATTTTTTTTTATTACTAGCATAAGATGTAGTTTTAATGGTTGAAAAATACGATATATAAACGAAATTATCGATTTTTTTCCAATAAGGATAAAATAATTTAGTGATATTGAATAAATTTTGACGTAGAGCATATCTTAATATAAACAATTTTTCAGTATGAGAATATTTAATAAGTTGATTATATGCTTCTCTGGTCATATCAGCATTTTGTAATTTATTGTTTAAAGACACTATTTCTTCGCTTTTAATATCAACCTTTGCGTGAATAAAGTAGGATGAATGTTCGTTCATTTGCCTACTTCTATTATTATTATAAAATGGAAGATTTTGGCGAAGTAATTTTCCAAAATAAGCATTCCTATAATTTAAACGATAATTGGATATAATTTTACGATAAATCATTCCGTCAGAATATCTTAAAATACCACCAGCTATCACAATATTATTACTATTTATATATTCTATTAATTTTGGTAAAACGAATAGATTAATGACAGGAATTCTATCCATAAGATCCATAATTCTAATACAATGGTTCTCTGAAAAGAATGGTCTTAACTTTTTATTTATTTCGATCATACATAATGGTAAAAGTTTATCTAAGTATACCGAAGAATAATGTAAATATGGAACGATACTTGTATTGCCAATTATCTCATTTCCATTAATATCTTCGAATGAAGAAGTCTCTCCATGAATATTAGCATCTATAGCTATACTAGTATTGGTCATTGCTCTACTTTCACTCAGGCTTGATTCAATATCTAAAGGTTTATTCTGTTCTTTAGTAGAGAGACCGTTACTGTTTTGAGAATCATTTAAGTTAAAAGGAGCATGAATCAAAAATTCTATAGAAGCATTTTTTAATGCTTGATTAAATTTTAACGCATCTTTATATTTATTTTCACATAAAATATACTTGCGATAGTCCACACTATACTGATATGAATCGGAACACTTTACTTCGTCATCACATGCCATGTACAAATAAACATTGACGAATCGTTGATTTTCAGGAAGAGAATCATGTGAACCGACGCGTCGAATACGGCCAATAATTTGATTTATTTTCTCATAATTCCAATGCGGTGTTAATACGTGTAATTGTCGGACATTCATAATATCAACACTTTCCGATACTATGTCACTTCCTAGAAGAACCTTTATCTTTGATCCATTTTGATTACTTGAATCATTAAATATATCTAAACGCTCCATCATATTTGGACAGAGCTTTTTATCTCCAGTAATGAATGTAAAATTCCAAAATTTATCATCTCTTTCTTTTCGAATTTCCTTTAGTTCAGCGAATTCGTTATCATCATCAACATCACCATCATGAAAAGAAGAAAAATGATGAGGAAGAAAACGATTGATCCCTTTGCCTTTCCTATCCACTTTACTTTCTAAATTGGAAAAATTTGATGTCTCATCATTATGACGACTATTAGATGATATTTTATTATATACATAATGATAGCCCATAGCACAAAGTATCGCGGAAAAGTAATAAATACCAACTTGCTCAATGATACTGCAATAGATAAATATAGGTCCGTCTGGATTTTCCTTTTTATTTATTTCGTTAAGACAATGATACAATTTACAACAATAATTTTTAATATCCTTGGATTGCTGATTTATAATATCTTGTAAAAGAGGGTTACTATGAATAATCTTATCATTACTAAATTGGTATTCTGATAAATCCGATTTAACTTTGGATTTTGATCTTTTTTTTGCATCATTCGATTTACCTTTTGCTTTTGATCCCTTTTTGGTATCATTCGATTTACCTTTTGCTTTTGATCCTTTATTAGTATCTTGTGTTAAATTATCATCAATTTGTAAATGAAGAACACCAAGTGTTGCTTTCACATAATTGATTCCCATATTATTCTTCTCTTGAGGTTCCTTTAGGATATTTCGATAATTTTGAAGTTGAACTCCTTGCATAGGTACTTTTACTATTTTGTAACGTTCAATACCTGGTATATATGAACCCATATAATTCACGGTCGTGTTTGGTGGATTTAATCCATAATAAGACAGGTGACCAAGCATTTCTTCTTTCAGTTTTTCAGGGGTTAAAAATGAAGTGGAATTCAAATTTGGTTTAATTAATTTAACCAGATCTGTTATTTCATTCGCATTATCAAAAATAGGAGTTGCAGACATAAATATAATTCGACTTTTATTAATATGATTTAAAAGTGAACTTAAATTGTTATAGATAAACTTTTTTTTGGTAGGGTTACGAAAATGATGAACTTCATCAATAATAATTAATCTTTCATCATAAAAAGAAAAAGAATTAGATGTTGTCTGTTGGTGGTCACTTTTGTTGTTATTATCATCGGTGTCAGTGTTACTATCATTAATGTTTTTGATATCGTTACAGAAAGTTATATAAGTGCGAAATTCAATATACTTTTTGATAAATTCTTTATAATCTTTAACGTTCGGTAAGTGTGGATAATATTCAAAAGTATAATCATACCAAGTCTTTACACGTTTGGTAAATTCCGTAATAGCTTCCTTACCTTTTACAAGAATAATACAAGGTTTCTTATAAACATTTATGAATTTTAATGCAATCCATAATGCGGTGAATGATTTCCCGGTTCCTGGTGAATGATAAATTAGAAATCGGTTGACCACTTCATTTTCCGGTGACATATACCTTACGGGTAATATTTGATATCTTTTCATATGTACATTTTCTTCTATCAACGGATTATTCGTATAAATCTCCGTAAATTCTCTTAAACTATGTAAGTTATTAATATCCGGATATGTCATTTATAGTTCTATCTATCCTCAATACAAATTTATTTAACTCTATTATTTTTGTAAATAAATTAAAGAAAAAAAAAAAATAAAACAAAAAGGAAAAATTAATATATATTTATATAATGTAAAATAAATATATTTACTAATAAAGTAATTAAACTACTTAACAAATTAAATTAAATAATTGTAAAATAATAATTTATTTATTACATCAATAATACTTTATTCAAAATTAAAATTATACTAATTTTAATGTAATATATCAAAAAATGTATTACTCTTTTAACTTTTATATTTTTTTTTTTTTAATAAATTTATAAAATATAAACCTTAATATTTGTTTATAAATGTATTAAATATTATACTTTTTAAATCATTTTATAAATATATTTTCAATGTACTAATAATATATTTAATTTATTAAAATTTTTTCTTTTAATTTTATTGGTATATGAATGAATAATATATGCTATTGAAAATTGATAAATTATTACATTATCTGTCCAACTATAAAAAATATATATATATAATATAAATTTACTAATATTTAAAATTCAACTATCCCAAAAAATAAATTAAAAGGTATAAAATTTTAAATTTAAGAACAAGATTAAATTTTAAAAATTTTATTTTTTTTAGATCTACTTTAAACTTTAAAAATTTTATTTAATTATATGAGAAAACTCTTTCAAATGATAAATGTCATTTATAAAAGAAGTTAAATAAATACTTTTAGAATTACTTACATTATTATTTTTATAAATTTAATATATTTTAATTTTAAATTTTATTTTTTACTTTTAATAAGGTTTATATTATTCTATTTAAATTTGTAATAATGGAAAATTTAACAAATTATTACAACGAAGTGATCGAAATATTATGTAGTAAATCTGTCCAAGTCTTCAATAATAATTATAACCTTAATATAAATAAAGATAATATTTTAAATAATTTAACTAAGGAAGATGATATCCAATCATCAATTCACGAAATGGCCAAACTTAGTTTGAATAATACTTGTATTGGATTAAAAAGAAATAAAACCACTTGTAATAATAAAGTAATTCCGGGACATATGTATTGTGGAGTTCATGTTCGTTCAGAAGGGAAACTACCATTAAATCAATATATCAGTAATGTTGCTACCACTCTTAAATATGGACATCCGGCAGTTGTTGTTTCCCTAGGTAATAATTGGATATTTCAAAAGGACAGTCAAAACAACGATATAAGAAAAAATGAACCTAAGTCTACTAAATGGCCATTAAGTGTTGATATGGTTGACAAATCATTACATTCTTATATTTTATTTTTCGATGAATTTAAAAGTTATTTTGGTGCTGGAATACTTGTTATTCAATATTGCTCCACCGAAAAAAATAAAAAGCAAAACAGTTATTTTATGGCAACTCATTATGTTGAAGTCAGTAGATATGGAGAAGAATTACAACCCGAGTATTACATTAAAATGACGTTCAAGTCTATTGCTTTGATTAAGGAAAAACCTATTTTTAGTAAAATCAAGGAATTTCTCTCTGAATACGGAATTCCATATGATATTAATGAAATTAACAAACGCAATAGTGATATTATTGAAAATAATCCGGTAGTAATATACAATAAAATAAATAAAATTATTAATGATCATTATAATACTTTTTACTACAATTCAAAATCTTATATAACTTTGAATATTAATTCTGAATAATTTCTAATACAAAAAATTTAAAGATTAAAATAAAATAGAAATTAAAATTATATACAAAATTAAAAAGAAAAAAATATAATAATAATAATAATAATAATAATAATAATAATAATAATCATATTCATGTATAAAACTATGAAAAATAAAATTAATAATTAAAAGCATGTATAAACGTGTAAATTCAATTGCAATTCTTTATGACATTTTATTTTATAAATAAAAAAAAGAAAATTAAATTATAATAAATTTAAACTCTAATTAATAATTTTTAATTTTATTTAACATTTCAATAATTTTTATATTTAAAACATAATAATATTTATATTTATATTAATATTTAATACTTTAAATTATGTAAATAGTAAATTAATTACTATAATTTATTTATTATTAAAAATAAAAATAATTGTTTATTCCATTAATATATGTATATGATTTTTTTTTAAAAAAAAAAAAATGTAAAAAAATTGCTTAAAAAAATAATTGTTTATTCCATTTATATATGTATATGATTTTTTTTAAAAAAAAATAAAAAAGTAAAAAGATACTTAAAAAAATTAACTTTTTCATAAATGTATATAATGTTTTTTTAAAAAAATATAAAAACAAATATAGAGTAGTAGTAATAAAATTTTTTTTTTTATTTAAAATATTTTTAAAACTTTAAACTACACCTTTTTTGATATCAACAAAATATTTTATATTATATCCTATTTTTATATCTGTAATATCATATTGACGGTCTCTATATATTATATTTAGTTTAAAGACTAGCCATAGAAAATGCATGCTCTAAAAATGTTTCATCAATGTCTGGCTTATTTGTACTAAATGGGTAATAATATATCTCCTCATTGGAGTAGTTATGAACTACTCCTTGTTCATCGGTTACTAAATCTTCCATACTTTTAACAAGTTCTCTTTGTAAATACCCGGTAGATGATGTATTAAGAGAAGTAGAGATAATACCTGCACGACCAGATTTTGAATGAATAAATAATTCTTTTGCTGTTAATCCTTCGGAATAGGAACTTTTAATATAACAAACTGGTAAAATAGCTTGAACTCCAACCGACATCAATATTTGAATAACATTATCCACATTTCCTTTAGATCCGCTGTTAATGATATTAGTTAAATTATTATCGATGGATTCCACTAATTCTGTAAGGTCACAATATTTTCGAAAAACTTGATTCTTAAACTCGTTGTAATTTTCAAATTTATTTTGATTTTCTATCAATGAGTCAAGATTTAGTACAGGTATAGGATCCATTTTATTTAAGATACTATCGGTTATGGGAAGATATGATTCTCTTAATTTATCATTTACCATACAATCAGCAATAGAAATAGTGATAACATGAGTAAGATTATATACATGAACCATGCGTTGAACATCCCACATAAATTTTAAATAGAATTCATTACCGTAATTTGAAATAGCATTAAGTAAAATAGTTTGATTTTTATCACTGATAACACCTAGTAATATTCCTTTATCTACGATCAGATTACCTCCATGATCATGTAAAGTAAGCGTTCTAGGAAGTAATAAAGATAACAGGTGAGCATATGGGATATCTGTACTATTCATACGCGATTTGTAGTATTTACAAAATTTTTTCCAATCACTATCGGGAATGCCCAATTTATCGCGCATTCTTTTAACAATATCAATATCAATAATTTCTTTATTACGTGTCATATTATAAATTCCGGTTAAAGTATCTTGTATAAATTTGATCATAATAGAAGCATTTTTAAATGACCGGATATTATTTGCAATATTTAATTTTGTGGCCAACTCTTCTTTAGCTTCTTCACCCGGTAACCAAAAAATGTTCATTTCGTCACCGTCAAAATCCGCTTGAAAGACATTAGCAATAAGGGGATTGATCTGAATGGTTCGACAGTTACTTGGACGAGAATGAACGGCTAAGATTGAAGTAGTTTGAAGTGTAGGTTGTCTATTGATGATAACAAAGTCATTGGTTTTATACCCATAGGGAATTAAGGAATCAGTAAAGACTTTAGGAATTAATACTACATCTAAAGGGATATCAATATTTGGCACGATAACACTTCGAAGACAAAAATTTTGACGCTTAGCTAAACACATACTTCGGAAAATACCATTTTTTCCTGATAACATCTGTTTAATATAATTTCTATTAGCATCCTCAACCGAATCGTTTTTACTACGAATACCTAAAATTTTCTTGTATAAATTATACGCACGTACAATATAGACGGACTTAATTAAATTTCCATTGTGATATTGGTAGTTGAGATCTAATACACGTTGATATAATGTTGTTACGTTATTATGAATTGTAGTGTTGCTAGAATCTAGAATAGATGGTCTCATATTGATTGGTAAAACTGGAATATTTTTGATAAACACATTAAGTAAACGATTTTGTAGCTCTGGATTTTTTGAAAAATTTGCAGAACGAATTTCTTCGTACATTTGCTCTATAGATAGTGTTTCCTTACCAAATGTGAAAGAATATTCTGAAATATTCTTTGACTCTTTTTCAAAATTTTTGGAATACTTGGATTTATTGGATGTGACTTCCTCCGGTTTAACTTTATGATATGAAAATGTTGTAGCAACTACACGTTTTACGCAACAGGGGTTATTAGAGGAAAGTAAAGGATCATATTTTTTACAAATTGGACAAATATGACTTATTTCTTTACATAATATGCTTACAAATACAGGATGAACAATTCTGTAATAAAGTGGTATTCTTCCCGTGTGTCCTGGACAATCTATCATTGATTTACATTGTTTACATGGTAATTGAGGATTGAGAATAAATGATGTTGTATTATCCGTTAATTCATTCTTATTTTTAATAAGGATTGTTTCCTTTTCAAATTCTTCATCTGTATATAAATTAAACTTTAAATACATGATTAAAATTAAATGTTATATAAAAATAAATTATTATATTGATACATAAATTTATATATTATTATATGCAATAATAAGAAATCATTTGAATATATATTAACAAACTTAAAATTAGTAATACAGGTTAGAAATTAAATTAAAATATATATTTTTAATAATAGGCTAATAATATATAGAAAATATATATGGAAACTTTAATAATTGTAGATTAATAATACATATTTAATAATGCATTACAGTCCTATGCTTTAGTGTGAATATAAAATAAAATAAAATATTTAAATTAATGTAATATTATATATTATTATTTATATTATTATTAAAATAAATTTTTTTCTAAAAAATTATTATTTAAATAATATATATTGAATTAATTTTATTTATTTATTTTTTTTTTTATTTTAATAAAAATATTAAATAGTCTTTTAATAATTAATTTTTCTTTAACTCATTTATAACAATATAAATGTTTACCAAATTTGA
The DNA here is from genome assembly GCA_016946835.1 of Neocallimastix lanati (nom. inval.). Lineage (NCBI taxonomy): Eukaryota > Fungi > Neocallimastigomycota > Neocallimastigomycetes > Neocallimastigales > Neocallimastigaceae > Neocallimastix > Neocallimastix lanati (nom. inval.). Next base: position 13,136 of record JACVTC010000504.1, on the reverse strand, counting down.
AAAATATTATAATTATTTAATGTATTATATTTTTAAAAAAAAAATTGTATATAAAAATATATATATATATTGAGAGTATATCTTAACAAATTCAAAAAAACTAAAATTATTTGATTATATATTGTGTAACTATTAAATATATTTACAGCAATAAATTAAATTTTTTTTTGTTTAAAGAAAAATAAATTTATGATACATGATATAAATTATTATTTGACTTATTCATGCCTAAAAAAAAAAAAAAAAATTAAATTTTAAATCAATATAATAAATATTATATTAAAAAAATTTAATTTAGATATTTTAGAGAATAAATATCTTTAAGAAAAAAGTTTTTTTATTTTAAAAATTATTATTAATATTATTTAATTTTTTTTTTATTTTAAAATAAAAATATTAATTACAAATAAATAAATTTTTCTATTTTAAAAAAAAAACAGAAATTTAAATTTTTAAAAAAATCTTTTACTATTTTAGCATTTAATATCAATTTTATTTTATTCAATTTTTTTTAAAATTATCAATTTCTTTTTCTTATTTTTTTTAATTTTATTTCATTTTTTTAATTTTATTTCTTTTTTTTTAATTTTATTTCATTTTTATAATTTATTTTTACTTATTTTATTGACTTATTTATTTATTACTTTTTTTTAACTTTTATAAAAATATTTTTATAAATTTATTAGGTAATAGTCCAAAAATACTATATCTAAAATATCTATGGAATCTATTGTTATAATTATAATTTATATTGAATAAATTTTAATTTTTTTTTTTTTTTATTTTAATATTTATTGTTTATTTTATTTTTTTAATTTTTTTGATATGATTTTTTTTTGTATTATATTTAATTTTTATTTTTTATTGCTTTTAATAGATAGAATTATATTTAGTTTTTATATAATAGATCATTTTTATAAAACTTTAATAAGTAAAGATTTAAAAATTTATTTATCAAACTATTTAAATTTTTATTGGCATAAACCATACTTTGGTTGGCATCCTGTTCCACAATGTTTACTGGATGTACCACAATAACCCCATTTACTGCAGCATTTTTTACCTTTACACCTACCATATTGTTCACCACATCTATCGTCAGAGCCGTAGCACAATCCAAAATCGCTTTGACATTTTAATCCACAATGAGCATCCGAAATGTCACAATAGCCAAATTGACTACAACATTGCTTATCATTAAGACATTTTCCATAATCAGCGCCACAACGACCGCCATCATTACATCTACCATAACTTGCTTGACATCCTGTACCACAATAATTACTACCAGTACCGCAATAACCATATTTACTACAGCATTCCCCTTTCGAACATGATTTATTGTTAAATTCTTTACCGCAACGATAGCTAGTATTTATAGTAGGAGATGGAGATTTCGTAGTTGTAGTAGTAGTTGTAGTAGTAGTAGTAGTAGTAGTAGTAGTAGAAGTGGTTCTAGTTGTAGTAACTATTTTTCTAGGGAATGAAGTGGTTAATTTCCACATTTGATCATCATTTACTTCTTCACTACAATCATATAAAGTTACTGATTTTTTTGTAACTGAATAAAGAGCTACCCCGTAACTATGTAATTTTTCATAACCAACACAACGATCATTATAATATTTACTCATAATTGTTTTATAATTATTATTGTAATTAAAGAGAGCATTATTATCACATTTACCCATTATAATTTTATTTTCATCAGCCATCTTTAAGCACAATTCAGAATTACTTTTAGATTTAAAATAGTAACCTTCTTTCTTTTTTGTAATGATCCATTTATAATCATCTAGATTTCTGCATTCGGAATAAGTCGGAATTCCATTTTCATAATCAGGACCATACAAACATGAATTACTACTTTCATTATAAATCCATGCAACGGTACTTGTTTGAGTAGGTTTATATATGGTAGTCGTTGTAGGTTTTAATTTAGGTAAAGATTTTTTTATAGTCCACATTTGATCATCGCGTACTTCGTTATTACAATCATATAATGAAACTTTATTTTTTACATTTTTAACACTAGAGAAATTTGGATTACCAATACAATTGTCAGGACATTTTTTACTTTCAATAGATTTATAAATATTATTATAAAGGAAAATAGCATTAGCATCGCAGTTGCCCATTATAATTTTACTTTCGTCTTCATCATCAACTCTTAAACATAATTCAGGATTATCTTTCGATTTGAAAAAACTACCTTCTTTGACTTTTACGTAATACCATTTAAAATCGTCTGTATTTCCACATTCTTCATATGTTGGAATATTACTTTCATATCCAAAAACATGTAAACATAGTTCAGTATTTTCATTATAAAGCCAAACTGATGAAGCTGTTGGTGTAGATGTAGTAGTTTTAGTTGGAGTAACCGCTTTACTAGGAATAACATCTGAAAAATCCCATAATATATTTGAATTAGTTTCACAATTTTCTAAATTTATATAAGGATAACTATCACTATTATTTTCGTCTATAATACCAATACATTTATCACTAATTTCTAAATTTTTGAATATATCATCATAATATAAAACAGATTCATCACTGCAGTCACTTAAAATTAATTCATTATTATCATTATAAGATATACATGATGACGTATCTAAAGCAGACGTAATTTGAATACTATTATCATCCGCTGTAGTACTTAAATACCATTTATAATTATCAGAATTACCACATTCCTCACAACTAATGATACCATCATAAAATCCTGATGTGTATAAACATAAAGGATTTTTAGTTTGTTCATTATAAATCCAAATTGGTTTTTTGGAATCTATAAAATTCCCAGATGAAGCAATAATACTGCTTATAATGTTAATGATGATAAATAATTCAGATAACATTTTAATAATTTGTTTAAAATTTTTAAAAAATAAAACACAATAAAAAAAAAATCATTTTATAAATCATATAACAAAATATAAAACTTATAATATATATATATAAATTCTTAAAAATAAAAGCAATAATAATAATAAAAATAGAAATAATTTATAAAATTTTAAAAAAGGAAATTAAAATAAATTCAATCGTTCCTAATTTTTTTTTATTCCTAATTCATTTATTCCTAATAGTTTTATTACTAATTTTTTATTTTTTTTATTTTTTATTTTTTATTATTATTTTTTTTATTTTTTATTCTTTAATTTTTATTTTTTATTCTTTATTTTTTATTATTATTCTTTTTATTTTTTATTCTTTAATTTTTATTTTTTATTCTTTATTTTTTATTATTATTCTTTATTTTTTATTATTATTTTTTTTTTTAATTTTTTATTCTTTATTTTTTATTCTTTATTTTTTATTCTTTATTTTTTATTTTTTATTTTTTAAATTTAGAATACAATATTATTTATTTAAAAGAATTATATCATTGTATCATTGTTAATATTAATTAGGGGTTTTTATTTCCCATATCATTTTTTCATCTTTTTTGTTACAATTAGCTAATGTTAAATATTGTGGTGAATTTCGATTATTACGGTCATCAATTCCACTAATACATTTATATTGTTTATTAGAAGAGTTAAAATATTCTATATAATTCTTTGGTTCATTATATGATATACGTGCTTTATCTATATTTTCACTACATTTACCAGTTATTATTTTATCATTATCAACTATTAAACAAATATCATCATTAATTGCCGATTTAAGATAAGATTTTTTATTGATAATTTCAAAATACCACTTGAAATTTTTTAATGTTTTACTATAATCTGCATATCTAACATTACTACCTATTCTATTTGCAGCATATAAGCATTTCTGATAATACTTATTACATAATAAAATGTACTTTTTATCTTGAAGATCACCATTATTTGAACTAATTTCAGGATATCTCCATTTAATAGTATTATTAATTTTCCAAACAATTGAACGAGTATTTTTATCACAATATAATTTGCTGTTAAAACTTTGATTAGGAGATGAAATATGATTTAAACTATTATTTTCTTTATCTTTGAAATTAATATCATTAACTCCAATTTCGATTTCATATAAATATCCTGATTTATTTGGACTATATTTGATTTCAGTTGATCTTTTTGATTTGTGATCTCTATATAGTAATTTACCATTAAGAATAATCATTGAGTAATCACCACAATATAACATTTCACCTTCCTTAAATGAATCTCCGATTTTTAGTGAATTTGCATTGTATGGTCGATTAAATATATTACCAAGAGCCCATTTATATTCTCCAGTATTTGACTTTAATATTAAATTATAACCTTTCATAATTAACTCGTAAAATTTATCTTTTATATAATATTCTTTATGTAATATATATTTATTATTATTTAATGTGATATCACCATTAGTATTTAATGTCATTGAATATATTGGTTCATTAAGATCTTTAAGATAATCTTTAAAGTTAAAAATAAAATTATATTTATTTTTATAAAATAACCAATTTTCTGATAAATAGAATGTTGTTTTATTATATTCATTGAAAAAGTAATTAAAGGAATAAATAGTATTGCAGTTTTTATCACTGGAAATAAAACTATTACATTTCTTTTTACCATATAATTCCCATATGATATCAGTTGTTTCATTTCCGATGATTAATTTATCATTAATACCATCATATGAAAGTTCCATATTTTTGTTGTCTTTAATAATTAATTCATCATTGATATAAAAGTTGTCGTCTAATAATGAAAGACTCTTAAATGATTTATAAGCTTTATCACTAAATTCTAGTCCATGTTTATTAGAAAAATAGATATGGTTTCCACCTCCATTATATGATATTAATCTGTCAAATGTGGTAAAATTGTTAGCAGTAATAATTCTATCATATTCTCCTTTCTTAACTTTTTTGGGAACAACACTATTTAAAAATTTAACTGGTTTCAATCCCCATAAAAATTCTTTCGTTTTTGTATTGTATATCATTAAATCTGGATAATCCATTTTATGTTTTTTCACAATTGACAAACGATAATACTTTGGATTTTCAGGTAACGATGCAATTGTTTTATATGTATTATCATTACAATACAAGAATAACCCATTATTTTCCAATTTTAACTCTTTAATATTTGAATTCTTACCACAACTAGCTAATATTCTTGATTGCATTTTATTATTATGCTCATAGTAAAAAGTAACTTCCGTATTGGTAACATTTAATGTAGCATGATATAATGAAATAAGTGATTCATTTGGTAATAAATAACTTGTATAGTATTTACGTACATAAGATGTCGGATCCTTTGGATCTTTATAGAAATTGTAAATATCTGGATTAGAGAAAAGATTATAAATGTATTTATTTCTTATAATTTCTTTGCATGATGTAATATCATAGATTGTTGGGTAGATGTATCGTATATGTTGACTATACAATCTTACAGGCCATGAACTCCAATACATGTTATGCTGATTATCTTCAATATATAGTTCACCATCATCAGATAATATTAAGTAAAATTCTTGCGTTTCTTCAATTTTAGCAGTGTTTTTAAACGAATCTGCATTTACAGTTTCCCACATTATAAATTTATTTTTATCCCTCAATATCAATTCACCTATTGGTGAAAAAGATAATGTATATGGTGATTCAAACATTTCAATTTCAGCTGTTAAGGATGACCACATTGTTCTTGTATTTTCTTTTATTACTAAATTACCTGAAGGTTGTAGATAGAATTTGTACTTTCCATTTTTGGAAACTAAAGCTTCATTTTCTTTCATTGTCGTATCACATGAAAATCTCATTTTATGAGTATATGTATTATTAACTTCTGGTCTAATAATATTATGGAAATCATACTTACTAATATCACCCACAGGTTGCTTTGTTTCAAAAGCCAATGGCATATTATATTCTTTTGGGAAAGTATATCCTATATAATCTTCTTGACCTGGTTTAATTTCCCATATTTTAATTCCTACACCGTCGTATAAAGTTAGTGTACAATAATCCGAATTTTCATCGTCAATTAAAACTAATGAATATCCTACATTATCGGAATATCCAACATTATATGGTAAATCTTTAGGTAATGAATCCCATATAATAATTTCTTCATTATTCCTATAATTTCCCATTTTGACTTGTTGCTCATTTATAGGCGTATTGATAGTATCAATAGTTGTAGTAATAGTAGTAGTAGTAGTAGTAGTAGTAGTAGTAGTAATAATAGTAGTATTATTATTATTGCTATTATTATTATCATTAGTAGTAGCAGTAGTAGTAGTAGTAGTAGTATTAGTAGTAGTATTAGTAGTAGTCACTGTTGTTGCACTTTTTATTGTAGAGGTAGTAGTAGTTGTTGTTGTTTCTGTTGTTGTACTTTTTATTTTAGCAGTACTTTTATTTAATAATGAGGATACTCTTTCTAATGGATTACGACGTTTTTCTAAGTTAGCCTTCTTATCTTCTTCATCATTTTTTCTATCACTTTCTAATATCCTATATTTTGCAAAAATATTTTTTGCTGTAACAACTAAATGACCATTAAAATTAACAGTAAATTTGAGATCATATTTATCATCTTTCAAATAATCTATACCATTACTCCATACTATACTTTCTTTATTAAAATTACCTTTACATAATGCTAATTCACCTGTATCTTCTAATAATCCAAAATAATATTTACCATTAGGTGATTTAATTTTATTACCTTTACTTAAATATTGACCTGAAATTAATGTATTTTTTGGTTTTCCATTATCTGAAATATAATTTCTATTTTGATAATTGTTATCGATAACAACTAATTCAGTTTGCTTTTTATTACATTCAAGTGGTGTTTTAGCAAATCCTGTTATTTCAATTGGATGAATTGATTTTTGGTAATGAACATAAAATTCTCCATTTATATCATAATCACCACAAGCCCAAATATTCACTTCCGATTTAAACATAGGAACTGCTGTTAGATTATAACAACCATTATCCGGTATATGGAATTCTAGTGTTTGACTTTGTTCTTTGGTATTTGCATATGAAATAGATTTTTGATATGATTTTTCAACCGATGCTTCAAGCGATTCATCCATACTAATATCATTTGAATGCGATCTAGTATTTGATTTACCAAAAGAATAACTATTAGATTCGGAATTAGTAGATGATGATTCAAAACTCCAACCATTATCTTTAGTATATGAATTTGTTAATAAATTGGAAATGGAATCAGATCTGGTAGATTCTTTTGTAGAAGTTTCTGAATGACCTTTAGTATAGGAATCTGAATATCCATTTGTTGTAGTCCAAGTATTACTAATTCCTGAAGTATCAGTATACGTGTCAGACCAATTTTTGGATTGACTATGACTTCCTCCTTTAGTATTAATAGTGCTATGACTATCACTTGTCATTCTCGTGCCTGCTAATGCAATACTAAGTTCTTGTTCTGAATTAAGTTTATTAAGTTTAATTTGAAGTTCTCGATCTTCTTCTGCTATAGTTTCTTGAGAGGTTATTGACTGTAATGTAAGATTATTAGCTTTCCATGAAGCTTCATTAGCACCTATAGCAATTGAATTTGCTTCGCTTGCAATATCATTAGCAATATAAGCAGCTTCAGTTGAATTTCTAGCAATGTCATTTGAGGTTTTGGCTATATCATTTGCCTCCTCAGCGATTTCATTTGCTTCATATTGAAAATATATATTAGCGCCAGTACCTACTACATTTGTAACAGTATCAACAACATCACAAGGAACACATAATCCTCCTCCACGTTTAGAGAACTGCTTGCTTTGTGATTCAGTTAATTGCTCTGCTTTTGGTTTAGCGTTCTTATAATCATTTAAATCCATTCGACTATATTCATCAACATGGGTTACTTCTTCACTTTTACTCCAGTTAGTTTCATCAACAATTTCACCACCATCACTTCTTGCATGAGAATGCTCTTCACTTTCTGTATGAGCATATGCTTTTTCATTTGTTTCTATATGAGTATTTTCATTAGAATCGGTAACAGAACTACCTTTGGATGTTGTATACGTAAGTACTCTCTCGGATGAATTAGAAACCATATCTGATTCAGAATAGGAAAGAGATTTACTATCAGTTGATGATACTGATAATTCTAAAATAGTATTTATATCATCAGAATATGAATTACTATCACTATAAACTACACCATAAGCTTGATGATACGTTTTTCCATTACTATCGGTAATACTTACACTTTCATCTATGGTATTGGAAATTCTAACGCTACAAGAAATAGATGACCCTTTCATATTATAAACAATTCCACATTGTTGTACCTCACCATCTTTTTCAGATGCATTATTATTAATATTTTTCATAATGTTATTAGTATTTCCTCCATATGCTGTACCCATATTATTAATAATGTTAGCTCGATTACTATTAGACGTTCTAATTAATAAAGGATGATACGGATTATAAGCTGGATTAACACTATTTAACGGAATGCATTTTAATGGTTCTTTTGGATCCATTAACTTTTTATAGAGATTATCATAATAATTTTTAAATTCTTCTTTAGTTTCTAAATTTAAAATGTTATCATTTTTTCGTTTAACGAAATTCATATACCGTTTGACTTTAGATGATTTGTTTGAATTGTCTTTATTAATTTCATTACTTTGATTATTGTCTTTGGAAATTTTATTTGATTCAACTTCATAATCATCGGATGGTTTCTTATTTTTATCATCACCGACGTAAGTAAAATAACGACCAACATTATTAACAACCGTACTATTGCCACAATATGAAACGCCAAACCATGTTGGACCTATATATTTTGAATATTCTTCTATAGTATCAAAATATACTGTCTCATTGTTAGCATTCATATAAAATGGATTTACTACTTTAGTAATACCATTATAGTTATGTAAGCAAAATTCTTTTTTATCTATTTCCGCTAAAATATAATTAGTGGAAAAGGTAACAATTACATATAGTATGAATAGTAGATTCATTAAAAAATATTATCAAATTATTATTTATAATTAATTCTTTGATAAATTTATTTTAAGTGGATAAAAAATCATTTTAAAAAAAAAAAAAAAAATTTTTAAAATTTATCCCAATTATCAATCAATTTTTTATGTTATTTCTTAATATTTAAATAATGTGATATATAATAAATTATATACATATATATATATACAGAAATTACTAATAATCAAATAATAAAATTTTTCATTAATAATAATTATGAAAATAAATAATTTTTATTCTGGTTTGAAATCTTCTATTATAATATAACTATTAAACATTTCATTTGGGGTTGAACTTAATAATTTAATTACTTTTCTCATATAAGGTTCTTTACATGATTCTTCATAAAAAAAAAGTTTTCCATTGATGATATCAAAACAAAGACTAGAAAAAAAACAATATAACAACAATTTAATAATAAAAGAATTATAATTTTTATGAATCATTGAAATTATATAACATAATAACATAATATGAAATTCGTTTGCACAAATTTCAATTTTTTGTGTTAATATATATTCTGGATTATTTAATATTTTTTCAATTTCATTATAATCATTCAAATATCTTTTTACAAAATATAAATTATTAATATTTTTTTTAATAAATCTATTTTTTATTTTTAAATACTTATACTTTTCATTTTTATTATTAATTAATTTAATAATATTACTACTAGTATTAAATATTAACTTATCTCTTTTTTTTCTTTCTTCCATGAAATTTTTATAATTTTGTGAATTATATATATAATCTAAATTATTATTTTTCTCATTAACCTTAAAATTATCAAATTTTTCAATATTAATATCATATTTTAAATAATATTTTCCAAAAAATTTATTATTAATTTTATTATAATTATGTTTACCCAATTCCATAATTAAACAATCAGGAAAAGTTATATTAATAAATTCCTCTAAATGTTTATCTTCACAAGTTATATACATTTTCTTTGGGAAAAAAATATCATCATATTTTTTTAAAAACTCTAAAGGAAAATATAAGGGCATTCTATGGTATTCAGAAATTGTGTAAAATTTATATTGTTTAATTTTTTCAATACAAAATTTAAATATATTAACATCTCTTGAGTAATAATATAATATCTTTTCAATTATTCTAAATTTTTGATTATTACTATTAATAACTAAAGTATTATTTAATAAATCTTTAAAATCTTCAAAATAAAAATGTTCATACAATTCAAATTTTAAATTAAATTCACTCTCATTATTTCTAGGATAATAAAACGTATAAAATGTTTTAGTTGATATAAAATTATATTTATATGAATATAACAATAATAATTTATTATGTATATTATCCAATATTGTTAATAAAAAGTTTTCATCTTCTTCTATCATTAATTGTTCCATCAAATATTTATTTATGATTAGTAATTTATAGATATTATAAGGGTTATTCATAAATGGATATATATTATATATTTTTATTGATGATAATTCTTTAAATTTTTGATATTGTTTTCTATTTAATATCATAAAATACTGTCCAGCTAATACACTAATTTCAATTATATTTTCATGATATTTCAATTTATCATTAAAAAATAAAGGTTCATATAAAAAAATGCCTTTCTTTGCTATTTGTAATAATATATATGGATTACAATTACTATTTAATTCTTTATAGAATAATTCTGTATTTTTTTCGCAATTCATTTTAAATATTTTTATTTTTATTAGATATTACATATATTAATAAATTATAAATTTTATTTATTTTTTTTAAACAATATTTAATCATTTTACTATAATATTTTATTTAATTATCTTATGTAAAAAAATATTTATATTTTATTTATACAATTGCTTTAATTATAGAAAATTTTTAAATTTGAATTGATAATTATAATATTTTGTCAAAAATATTATATGATATATATATATATATATGATTTTTAACATGAATTCTTGTACAAAATATTAAATTTTATTTGAAAATTATAAATATTCAAATATCTCGTTTAAAATTATTTTTATTTTCTTAAAAAAAATAATAATATAAATATTTCATAAATTTGTATTTAATATATAAGGATTTATATTTATATATTTAAAAATAATATATAAATAAATAAAATAATAAAAATAATTATAATATAAATAATTACAATAGTAATAATAATAATGATAACGATAATAATATTTTTTTTAAAATGATTTATTAAATAAAATTAAAAATAATTAATAAAAATAGTTACAAATAGTTTGTATAATTACTAAAATGAAATTATTTTATTATATAGCAATATTATTATTTGTATTTAAAGCTTATGGTAGTGCTCATGACAACCTAAAAGAATTATTGGCAATATTAATCTACGCAGCAAGTGATGATAATGGTGATATTGTTAAGGATGGTGCAAATAATCTTAAAGTAAATGTAAGCGGTCAAACTGGTAGAAATATATTATTAGATATTACCAGTATTATTCCTAATTTAAGAAATAATAAAGTTACTTTTAATACTTTACATGATCTTGCTAATACAATATATGATACATATTTTCCAGAAGGAAACAATCCCGATGATATTATCAAATTATACGATTTAGTAAACTCATTGATAACTGATGAAAACCAAAACGAAATTTCTTTATTTACCGGTACAAATAATAAAGAAATTTATTTTTTATCAAAAAATAATATAAATAAAGATATTTATAATTATATTCAGGAAAAAAATGCTAACAATCTTAAAGCAAACGATGCTACAATTATTGATATTAATAATCCTTTAAATGCTCTTACATTAACTACATCAGATCAAGGTTATCTTTCCAGAGAAAAATTAATAGCCGCTATAGCAGCTCAATGTATAGAGATGGTTAATGATTGTAAAAACAAATATTTTTATGATGAACGTGATTTCAGTTCTGATAGATATATTAATACTTATATAATTACAACCCAAATAGATAATAATATTAAAAAACATACATTTATTATTGATGATTATAAATCAAAAATTTTATCACATCCATTCACTCTAATTGAAAGAACAGATAATAATAATATAAAAACTTATACTAAAGATGAGTCATTAAATTCAAAACATTTAACATATGATCAAATAAAAACTATAAATAATGTTTACAATAAACATTACACTAGTAGTAATAGAGTACAAGATCCGGGTATTGGTATTATATATCATTTTGGAACAATTCTTAAAACTCAAAAAGGAGAAATATGTAATCCTAATATTCCAACTGATCCCACATATTTTATAAATGACAATACTCTTAATTCAAAATCTATAAAAGCTTATATAGCTCCAAATCCAAATCAATCAAATCCAAGTGTTATTGACATTAATGACAATATAGTTTGCTCTAAAAGTAATAGTAAATATAAAAAATTAGAAAGTATTATTTTGGAATTTATACGGGAACGTAAAAATAAAAATCTCATAAGTCAAGAAAAGCTAGAAAAAATTAATAATTTATCTAAAATTTACTCAATTATAAAATTGTACCCTATGAATACGAATAATAAGTTTAATGGTATAGTAAATGAAAATAAACATATTATTGAAGTAAAAAATACATTATCTTTCTCTCAATCAATTCAAAATTTTGTTAATACTGGAAATTTATGTACATTTAATAAGTTAAGAAAGAGAGAAGATAGTTCATGTACGCATACAACAAAATTAGTTACTGAATTTGATATTAGTAAAACATTAATAAGCACTTTAATTATGTTCCGTGATAAAAAACTTAATTCAAATATTTTATTAGGTGAAGAATTTTCTATTAGGGGTTAGGTTAGGGGGGTTAGGGTTAGGGGTTAGGGGTTAAGGGGTTAGTAGGGTTAGGGGTTAGTAGGGTTAGGGGTTAGGGGTTAAGGGTTAGGGTTAGGGGTTAGGGGTTAGGGTTAGGGGTTAGTAGGGGTTAGGGGTTAGGGGTTAGGGTTAGGGGGTTAGGGGTTAGGGGTTAGGGGTTAGGGGTTAGGGGTTAGGGGTTAGGGGTTAGGGGTTAGGGGTTAGGGGTTAGGGGTTAGGGTTAGGGTTAGGGGTTAGGGGTTAGGGTTAGGGGGGTTAGGGTTAGGGGTTAGGGTTAGGGTTAGGGTTAGGGTAGGGTTAGGGTTAGGGGTTAGGGGTTAGGGGTTAGGGGTTAGGG
>JACVTC010000503.1:0-22560 GCA_016946835.1 Neocallimastix lanati (nom. inval.) | reverse complement strand
AATACATGTAACAATAATATTAGAATTGAACCAAAAAATTTGCATTGTGATTTTGAAAGGGCCATATCTAAAGCAGCAAAAACAATATTTCCTAATACAAATATTAAATATTGCATTTGGCATTATAAAAAATCATTAGAAATTAAAAAAAATAAATTATGCTATAATGAAGTAAAAAATAATAATAATATATTTATTTATTATAAAACTATTTCAAATTTACCATTTATAAATCCTGAATATATATTTGATATTTATGTTATAATTAAAAATTAAATCCATTAAAAATAATTATTGTCAATTTTTAAAATTTTTAGAATATTTTTATAAAACATATTTAATTGATTATGATATGAAAATTTGGAATTATTATAATAATATAGAACATATAACAAACAATGCCTCAGAATCACTCAATAATTATTTAAATAATTTATTTCCAACAAAACTTTTATGAATTAATAGATAAATTAAATGAACTTGAACATTTATCATATTATGATTATCAAAGAAAAATAAGAGGAATTTGGAAAATAAAAAAAAAGAGCAATAAATAAAGCTAATGAAATCAGTGTCTTAATTGAACGCTACAAAAGTATTAAAGCCTAGTTAATTGATACTAAATGTGATAGAAATAATATTATTAATTTGTGGCTTGATTGTTTAACTGATTTAAATAATATAATATAAATATTACTTTATAATAAATAATTAAGAAATGAGGAATGACCAAATGAAATAATCAGAATTCTGTCATTCAATAATTTAATTTATAAAGCATATTAAATTTATACAGTTTAATAAATATTCAAATACAATGTATAATTTATAGTTTTATCATTAAAATTATTATTTCGTTTAATAATTTTTAAAAAAAAGAATTATTATTAATAAAATTTATATTTTTAATAACATTTGTAATTTTATATAATTTTTTTATTAATAAAATTTAAATAAAAAAATTATTATCATTAGTTTTATATTTTTAAGAGACACAGCTTCTATCCTTACTAGAGACTGGTCGTCACACTTTAATACCCTCCGGCAACATTTAATAAAAGCCAAAGAAGATTTTAAGAAATATGCTGATAATAAAAAATCTATAGGCCCTGACTTCAAAGTTAATGACTTGGTTATGCTTAAAAGATATTATTTTACAAGTGAACCGTCCAAAAAGCTATCTTCTCAGTATCTTGGTCCATTTAAAATTATCGAAAAGGGGGAAAGAATGAATTACCGCTTGGAACTTCCAGAAAACTTACATCTTCATCCGGTATTTCATATCTCACAATTGGAGCCTTATACAGAGCGGAACAAAGAATTGAAAGAGCCATCATCTTAAAAGGAGCAATATAAGAATCTATAATTATTTTTAAATAAAATAATTATATTTTCTTAGTTAAGTTATAATTATAACTTTATTTAATTATATAATATTTATTCATTTAAATATTATTAATAATTTATTAAACTCAATATTAAATATTCATTAATTTAATACAACAAATTTATTTAATTAATTATTATTTATACATTTATAAATAATTATAGTTTATTTAATTATACATTTAATTATTAAAATTTATTAGTCTTAGTTTATTTATTTAATTAAATTGTAAACAATATATTATGTATTCTAATATGTATTTTAATAATGTATTCTGTATTTTGTTTATTAATATCATTATTATGTTATTTTTCTTATTTGTAAATTTATGATTTTATGATCGAAATGTTTTTTATTATTTTATTCTTTTATTTTCGATCAATTAGATTAGATTAGCGAATCGGTTAATTAGGGTTTTTCCCAATTACTTCTTAAAAGTAATTGGTTTTACCTAATTGATACGATGATCGATATGGATAGAATATCGATCAAAAATCTTATCTAGGTTTTTCTCTCTAATCTTTTCCTAGATAAGAGATTTGTTAAGATTAGAATGCTCTTTTTTAATTTAACCTTATTTTTCAAAAAAGTATAAATAAGGCTTTTGAATTCTCTTTGAGAAATCAAGAGTTATTATTATAACAATTATAATATAGTAATAACATTAATAAATATTTTATATTTCTATTTTAATAAAGTATTTTTTAATAAAAAACAAATTTAAAAATAAAATAAAATAAAATAAAATAATCTTTTCTCTTTGACAATTCTCTGTTATTAGTTTATTATAATTAGTTATAATAAACTCTTTCTTATAGAAGATAAGTATATTTATCTTTTTTGTTTTCTCAATTTAATAATAATTATTATTTAGTTATTATTAAGTTGTAGTTAATAATTTAATTCTAATTAATTTTATAATTAAATTATTACAACGTGATATGGTACCACCATAAATACCATAATTTAGTGAAATTTAGGTTAGAAATTATTTAGTGAAATCTTATTGGTTAATAATAATTTAGTAATATTATATATAGTTAGAAAATAATAATAGTTTAAAGAAGGGTTCTTTTATTAATATTAATTTTGTTTATTAATAATTTAACCTATAAACATGTTTATTAGTATAGTTTAGTGTGGTTTTATATTTAGTTTACATTAATAACATAAGAGATTTTAGTAATTAATTATATTTTATTAAATGATTTAATTATATTTTAACTAGTTAACAAATATTTATATTTATGATGTATTTTTATTGATGAATGATAATAAATAAATAAAATAAATAAACTAAATATTAAAGTGTGAATATTATTATTGTGTGTATTATTCTATATAATATTAGAATATATTATTTTGTCAATTATTCCCTACTGTTATCGTCCAAATAAAATAAAATAAATATTGATATTGATGTTTAATAAAAATATCGTATCAGACGCTTGACAAACGATTTTATTATCTTAATTTGAAGTTATTACTTCAAAAGTGATGTTGAAATTACAACTGAATTAAATTTCGATTTCAATTAATTTCAATTAAATTATTAATAACAAAATAATTAATAAAAATTTATAATTCATTAATTATTCTTTAAATTTTATTTATTTTATAATATTATAAGTTATTTGATCATCTTAGGACCAGCTTAGGCCTACTGATTCTAATGATATCATATTAAGCTTAAAATATTATTAATAAATAAAATATTTATCCAACATGATCATTTGGTCATGTCATCCTTGATTCATAAATTAATGTTTATGTATTAATTTATGTTATATTGATTTAATTAATTATTAATTATTAATTACTATATTAAATATTTAATTTTAATATTATATTATATATATTAGCTAATATATTAGATTAAAAAATATAATTTATTTATATTAAACATATTCTTATACTAAATATTATTATTATCAAATTTATATTATTATTATCAATATTCTCAAACTTACAAAGTATAAAAAGAAAATTCAAATTTATCTTTTTGTTCTTTGTAAGGTTATAGTTAACCTATTATAATATAACTATATATTTTTTATTAATAAATAAAAATTTTTTTATCATATTAAACCAATTATTAGTTTTAATTAAGTGTTAAATTAAACAAATTTAACTTTATAACTCTTTTATTTTAGTAATTTATTTATATCTATATAGTTATATTATATAGATATATCAACCTGATTCCGTCATTAAATTCAATCTGTCTACTTCTTAACAAGTGATGTTAAGATAATAACTGAATTTCCATTTAATTCAATTTCAATTTCAATATTTCAGTTATTTGAATTTCAATATTAATAATTAATAATATAATAATTATTATTATAGATGTATCAAGTTTGATTTTAATATAAAATTTAATATAAATGAATTTGCTTTATTATTATTAATAATTAAGTTATTATTATTCTAGTTTAACACTGAATTGTTATTAACTTTCCAAAATTATACATTTCTTTTGTGTTTAGTATTAATTTTTATTATTATTTATTAATTTTTATTGTTATTTATTAATTTTTATTATTATTTATTAATTTTTATTATTATTTATTAATTTTTATTATTATTTATTAATTTTTATTATTATTTATTAATTTTTATTATTATTTATTAATTTTTATTATTATTTATTAATTTTTATTATTATTTATTAATTTTTATTATTATTTATTAATATAATATTTGATTATTATTTATTTTATTACATTTCTAATAACAGCGAGAAATTAGTTTTATAAAATATTTACAAGTATTTATATTTTTACAATAATTTAAAGTATTTACAATTTTTAATAATAAAATATTTAAGAATAATTATATTTATAAAAATAAATAATAAAATAAACAAATAAACAATTAATACAATAATTATTATAAACAAATAATTAAAAATAATAAAAAAAAGAGAAAATTGTTTTACAAACTATTTACTTTTAATTAAAATGAGAAATTAATTAATATTAGTATTTTATTATTTTAAAAATTAAAATAGAATTAAAGTATAATTTCGAGTTTTAGAATTTAATTAAAATAAATTTTTTTATTATGATTTTAATTTCAAATTTTAGTTTATTAATTTGTTGTTGAATAGGTTAGATATTATTCAAGCTTTATAATAATTTTATGTTTAAGAATTCCAATCTTTATCACGCTGATAAATAACAAAATTAATAAATCTTGATAATTTATTATACATAAAATCAAAACTAACCTTAGCCAAGTTTAATAATAATTTAATAAAATAAAATAAAATAAAAAAAAAAAAAAAAAAAAAAAAAAAAAAAAAAAAAAAAAAAAAAAAAAAAAAAAATTAATTAATTAATTAAATAAATCAAATAAATTAAAAATTACATAAATACTCAGATAAGAAAGTAATAATATATTTTTTTTCAAAATAAAAATATTAAGATTAAATTTAAAATAAAATAATTGTATAATTAGTTTTATAATAATTTTTATAATTAATTTTATAATTAAATAATAATTTTATAATAACAAAATTAATTAATTTAAATAACAAAATATTTTTAATTATTTTTATAATAAACAAATTTATTTATTTTATCATTGAATATTTATGTTATTATTATTACTTTTATTTTATTTAATTATTCTTTTTATTTATAAATTATAAATAGTTTAATTTTAAAGAAAAATATAAATACTTGTAAATATTTCATATAAATATTATTATTATTATTATTAATTAATTTTATAATATTAATAATCACTTTTAATTTTTATAATGTTTAATAAATTTTAATAAAAGATTTATAAAATAAAATATTATAAAACAAGTCTTCTAATAAACCATATTTTTAGTGTTATTCTTAATAAAACATTTTTAATTCGTAAATAACTTAAACAGTTATTATTTGAATAAATTGAAATTATCACTTTTTAATTCTTTATTAAAATTAAGATAATTTCTAAAATTTATCAACGCTGATAAGTAATGAAACTATAAAATTAAAATAAATAATAAATAATAAATTCTTGTCACGAATACTAGTGGATTTGAGGTTAAAATTCACTATTAGATCAATTGAAATTTAATTTAGTTATTCACAAAAATTAATTTAATTCGATTTTAATTATAAAAATAAATATTAGGAACATTAAATAATTAGAAACCAAAGGGTTTGGACTCATTTATTAAAGATAATTTAATTTATTTTAACCCTTAAGAAAATAAAAATAACTTGAAGAAAAACAACGACAACTCAACAAATAATGGAAATATTGTATTGATATTCCCGCTAATATTATATTCATTAGAAAGCTACGGAGGAGAACTACAATATATGTTAAAATCAACCTTATTGGACAACTAGATAACGAGATATTGGACTTTAAAGATATTCTAAATATAAAAAATAATTTAATTATTTAATTAAGACCCTAAATTATTAATTAAGAAATCTATATTAGATAAAATCTCTTAACTTGGAAAATATATTATTAATTTTTATAATTTTTATTATTAATTAAAAATACAGAATTAGTTATTAGTAATAGTTTTATAATATTTTAAATAGGTTTATAAGTTTTATATATTTATTATTATATATTTTTATTCAATTATTTTCTAAAAGATTCTAAGGAACTCTTTATCATTCTAAAAATTTCCGAAAGAGAATTTTTAATTAGTTTTAATATTTTATTTTATTTTATAAATTCTTATTATTAATAAGTTTTATTATTAAATTGTTTTATGAATAATTATATAGTTATTTTATTAAAAGATTCTTATCAATATTATTTTATTATTATATTTTATATATTTTATATACATGTATGAATATATTAAGATTAAAATGTATTATTTAATTATATTATTAATTATTATTTTAGTTTAGTATAAAAAGGATTTGAAACTCCATATTTTGAATTCTTTATAAGATAATTAACATAGTAAATTATAACATATAACTATTAACATAAAGTTAATGAATTAATTATAACAATAATAATTCTTTATATTAATTTTAGTTAATTTTATTATTAAAATATATATTAAATAAAGTTCTAATAAAACATAAATCATAAAGATTGAATTTGTAATTATAAAACTTTGCGTGAGTCATTAATTATTTAAATTTAATTAATTGTTATAATTAATACAAACATCTTGACCTGACCAATTTAATCCAAAATCGAGAATTTTAATGTAAATCAACTTTTAATCTTTTTCAAAAAACCCGAATAACTTAACAAAAATTAAATAAATGATATATAATAAATAATTAATAATAAATAATATAAAAAATCTGAATAATTAATATTACTTTATTCAAAAAAACAAATAATTAAATAAATAATAGATAATAAATAATAAGTAAAAGATAATAAATTATAAATGATAAAAAATAACTAATAAATAATTAAATAATTAATTAAATATATATTATTTAATTTAATGATGCTATGAAAAATAAAGATTATGATAAAATAAAAATAAGATTAAAATTATAAAATGAAATACTAACTAAAAAAAGATAAAAATAATGATAAAGTATACAAATTTATATATTTAAATGAATGTACTGTCTTTAAAGAGAAAGTAAAAATGGTATCTTCGTCACCTGCAGGACTCGAACCTGCGCTCCCAAAGGGAAATGGCTTAGCAGGCCACCGCGTTAACCACTCCGCCAAAGTGACTACTATGATTGATGCTGATAAATAACAAAATTATTAAATTAAAATAAATAATAAAAAAACAAATTCTTGTTAAAGTTTTCTAACTTAACCCAAAAATTAATCCATTCTAAAAAAAAATTAAATCCATATTTAAGAAAAATTAATTAAATAAAGATAATTAAAATAAAATAATAGTAAATTAATTAATCATTAATAATTTTAATTAAAAACTAAAATAAATTAATAAATAATATTTTTCTAAGACTACAAATAAACAAAATAATAAACAAATTTAATAAATTATAAATAACAAATAAACAAACTTATAAACATCGCAAAATTAAAATTAGATAGTTAATAATTTTTTAAGTTACTTTTATTTAAAATAATGATTATTTTATTTATTTTATAACTCAACTTTTATAAACAAATTGTAATTAAAATAACATTTTAAAACTCATCTTTATCAACATTTTAATTGTAAATATTGTTTAATTTAATAATAAATTATTCTTTATTTCTCTTTTATTAATTTTATTATTTTTAATGTAAATAGTTTAAAATCAAAGAAAAATATAAAAACATGTAAATATTTCTTATAAATTATTCTTTATTATTAATTAGTTAATAAATTATTATAAATATTTTATTAGTTTTAATAATCAAAAAGTATGATTATTAATTATTTAATAAATTATTATAGATATTTTATTAGTTTTTAATAATCAATTTTTATGATTATTAATTATTTTGATAAATTATTATATATTTTATTAGTTATTAATAATCAATTTTATTATTAAAATTTAAAATAAATTAGTATAAATAATAAATATTCCATTTTATTATTTTATTAGTTTTAACAATTATTTTATTAATTTAAACAAAATTAATTATTAAATAAATAAAGATTAATATTAAAATAAAAATAAATTTTTTTAATAAAACATTTTTGTGTTTAATAATAAAACATATTTATTTTTTTTAAATTCCTTAAATCAATTTTTATTCAGTATTTATCCTTTTATTCACTTCTGCAAAATTTAATTTTTGTAGATTAAGAATATTAGGTATAAATCAATGCTGATAAATAACCAAATTATAAATTAAGAAAAATCAATAAAATGGAATAATAACCCTCTTCATTAGTTATTGATAATTATAAAATAATATTTTAATAAAAATAAATTAAAAGATTTAAAATTATTAAATAAATATTATTTTAATTTAAAGAACAATGTATTTTATATTAAATTATTCTTTTATTTTACTTTAACGATTTTAAATTAAATCTCAGTTTAAATTGATATTAATATTAATTAAAAAAGAGACTTATTAATAATAACAAAATTGTTTATTTTATCTTAAAAGAGTTTACTTAAAATAATTATATAGTTTTATTTTAAATAATTTAAACTTAAAAGAAAAATATAAAAACATGTAAATATTTCTTTAAAAATAAAAAAATCAGAATTCAAGAATTAAAAATTTAAAATTTAAGTTTTAATAAATTATTTTCTTTTATTCTCATTTATTTTAAATACTTTTTATTAAGAATATAAATATTCAAAATAATAAAAAGTACAATTTTATATTGATAAATAAAGTTTTATTATAAAAAAAAAAAAAACAAATATTCTTTTCTTACTTTAAACTTTAGTGTTTTAATTAACATTTTTGTGTTAATAACTACCTTTTTAATTGACAAATTATTATCACTTTTAGAAGTAAATTCTAAATTAAGATAATAATCATCATTTGTCAATGCTTTTGTAAGAATCTATAATTATTTGTTAGCAAATAATTATATTTTCTTAGTTAAGTTATTATAACTGTAACTTTATTTAATTACATATAATATTTATTAAATTTATTTAATTTAATTTTAAATATTCATTAATTTAACAAAATTTATTTAATTAATTTTAAATAATATATTTACAATATGCTAAATTCTCCACTGTAACTAATGTATTTTGTATTGTATTTTATCTGTATTTTATAATGTATTCTGTATTTTATAATGTATTCTGTATTTTATTAACTATTTAATTTTATATTTTTAATATAAGGATAAATTATATGATCGAAATATCATTTATTATTTTATTCTTTTATTTTCGATCATTAGATTGGAAAATCGGTAAATTAAGATTTTTTCCAATTACTTTTTAGAAGTAATCGGTTTTACTTAATTAATGCGATGATCGATATGGATAGAATATCGATCGAAAACTTATCTAGGTTTTTCTATCTAATCTTTTCCTAGATAAGAGATTTGTTAAGATTAGAAAACCCTTTCTTATTTAACCTTATTTTCATAAAAAAATATAAATAAGGCTCTTGAGTTCTCTTTGAGAAATCAAGAGTTATTATTATAAAAAACATAGTTATAATAGTAACAATTTTATATTTTTAACTTTAATAAATTAATAAAAATATTTTATTCAAAAACATATTTTTAAAATCAATTTATACAAACAATTCTTTTCTTACTTTTTGTGTTATTATTATAATTAATTTTATAATAAACTCTACTCTAAAGGTAAAAAAAAAAAATTTATTTTATTTTATTTTCTCAACTTAATGAATTAGTCGTTAAGTTGTAGTTAATAATTCTATTTTGAGTTAGTTCTTAATAGAATTATTACAATAATAACTCTTCTTAGATTAGCTTAGGGTTAGATAAAATGTGAAAAATTTTTAGAATAGTGTAACATTGGAAATTTTATTAGTGAATTAGCCTATTGAAATTATACATATTAGAATACAATAATAATATATAGCTAGAGTGACACAAAAAAAAAATTTTATATTAAAAAAAAAAAAAAAAAATTTTTTTTTAATAGTTAATAATAGAATAATAAATTAATATTTTAGAATAGTTTTAGATTATAGTAATTTAATTAAAATAATTTTAGAATGAATATAATAATATATAATAGATTAGAATTATTTTAATAATATAGAATTAATAATATAGAATAATTTTAGATAATATAATTAAGAATAGAAATAATAATTTAAAATAATTAAAAAAAAAAAAAAAAAAAAAAAAAAAAAAAAAAAAAAAACTATAATAACAATAAAGAAATAAAGAAATAAATAAAAATATTAATAAATAAATAAAAAATAACAAACTGAGAAGGTAATAATACCTTCATATATAGAGTTAGCCATCTAATTGGGGATGGTGAGTACATTTTTAGGTAGTAATAAAGGAAAGGTCTCCTTTTCCTATACCGTAGCGGTTTGTACTGTACGGAAATGCAGTATTTCACGTGAAAGTATAGGTTATCCGAATGTAGCTCTAGCGAATAAGGAACTCTTGGTCACCGAAGGACTCAAGGTTCTTCAATATTATGTATTGAAGTAAAATTATATAGTTTTAATTTTAATAATGGGTTTTAACAGTTTGTTTATCCCAAACAAAATTGGTTATAGCAGTTATGTTTTTTTATGCTTGATTATATAAAACTGCTATGGAAAACATAAAATATTTTTTTTATGTTTTAATGGATCACTTTTGCCGGTTTTTGAATGTTGTAAGGCATAAGAAAGTGATATTGAATTTTAATTAAAATAATACTAAATATTGTATTCATGCAGAAGTTTATAATAAAGGATAAGTTTATAATAATATTTTGTTAATCATTTTAATTTAATTTCCAAGTACGTTGTTGACCGTTACTGGTAGGCTGTAACATTAGACCTACACCTCAGCCCTTTGGTTGATAAACCAAATGAACGGTAACACGGGAAGTAAGAAATTAAAGTGTATTCTATAAAATATTTATTAATCAAAATCCTTATTATAATTCTTAATTTTGTGTAATAAGAATGTCCATTTTGTTAACTCTATCCTATTTTTATCTATACTAAAGGCATAAAAATGGATTTCAATAGTAATAAACAAGCAATTTCCTCAAGTGAAGTTAATAATTCCTATCTCCATGATGAAAATGCATCCAAACTTATTACTGCAATTGCTGACTTCATTCCTGCTTTCTTTTCTCCTAATGGTGTCCTCCAAAAGGAAAATGAAAGCAATAAACTAAATATCTTAGAAGTTTTAATTCAAAGTGAAGATTTCTTTAAGGAGCATCCAAATTCTTTTCAAAAGGATGAACTAAAAAGTTCTTTTGTTATTAATAAACTTACTGGTACCGCCAGAAAATGGGGTCTTTCTCTTTTAACTGATGGTACTCTAAAGAACCTTGAATTTAGTAAGTTTAAGAAGCTCTTACTGGATAACTTTGATATTGGGAATGAAAGGAAGCAAAAATATGTCATCATGGAAAAGTTATGGAAATTGAAACAACTTCAATTAGGAAATGTTGCTGAATATACTATTGAATTTCGGAGATTGGCTGGACGTTTAGGATGGCCCGACGAAGTTTTAATTGATATAATCGGTAAGGGTCTACTTGACAAAATCCGCGAAGAGTTTGATAAACTCGAAAAGCCATCTACTCTTTTTGAAGCTACCAACATTATTATTGGAATTGATAAGAAGTGTTTTTTGGAAAGTCGTCTACGCCACAATCAAAAAAATAAATTTAATGGAAAAATGTCGTTTCATAGGAATAGAAACGATTTATTAAAATCAGAAAAGAATTCTAAACATTCTCATTTCAGAAAAAATAAGTCTAAAAACGACATACTTTCAGCAAATTACACCCCGAATATTAAAACAACAATCACAACTACCTTCTACCTTGATATTAATGGAAGAAATATTAAGGCAAATCTATTAATTGATTCGGGTTCTGCCAGAAGTTTTATTTGTAAAAACTTCGCAAATTCTAATAAATTACCTGTGTTAGGACTCAATTCCCAAATCAACATCCAACTTCCTAATGGGAAAAGTATGAATATCAGACAAACTACTAAGACTTTTAAATTAAAATTTATGGATCATAAGGAAACTTTTGAATTCTGCATTGCTAATCTATCTCTTCAGGGCATTAATGGTATTCTTGGAAGGGATTGGTTATCCGTTCACAATCCTTTCATCGATTATAAAAATAATAGAATCTACTTCCTTGGTAGATACTGTGGCTCACATTGCCCATCCTCCAAAAGTAATAAGTTTTTTAATCAAAATAAAAATATTACTGCTTCAATGTTGGAGAATTCAGAAAAAGATTCAGTATTACCAAATTCGGCTTTTGATACAGATATCTCAGATTCTGATTTATGTGCTGCAATGATTGATTCAGAAGAAGTAAACACTGACGTTCAGGGAAAAGAAGAGATTATTAATAAATACTATTCGGATCTTAAAATAGTATTTGAAAAGAAACAAGCTGAGAACTTACCACCCCATCGTGACTATGATATTGCTATTGAGCTTATTTCTGGTGGACAACTTTATTTTGGTCCAATATACTCTCTTACTGTACAAGAACTGAAGACTTTAAAGGATTATATTAAGGAAAACTTAAAAAAGAAATTCATTAGGAAGTCAAAATCACCAGCAGGTGCTCCTATATTATTTGTAATGAAACGCGATGGTACCCTTAGACTCTCTGTAGATTATCGCCGATTAAATGCTATCACAATCCGTAATAGCTACCCAATTCCAAGAATAAATGACTTGATTGAATCCTTTCAAGGAGCTAAGATATTTACTCGTCTTGACCTTAGATCTGCTTATAACCTAATCAGAGTTAAAGAAGGTCACGAATATCTTACTGCTTTTAGAACCCCTTTAGGACATTTCGAATATCTCGTTATGCCTTTTGGACTTCGAAATGCCCCCTCGGTTTTTCAACGTTTTGTACAAGATATCTTCAGTGATATCATTGGTTCTTTCGTGCAAGTCTATCTGGACGACATCATTATTTACTCTAACAACGAAAAAGAACATATTAAACATGTTAGGATCGTTCTTCAACTTCTCATCAACAATGGATTATATGCTAAATTAGAGAAATGTGACTTCCATGTTACTAAAACCACCTTCTTAGGCTTCACTGTTTCTGTAGATGGTCTCACTATGGATAAGGATAAGGTAAAATCTGTTCTGGATTGGCCTATTCCGAAGAATCAAAAGGAATTACAAAGTTTTCTAGGCTTATGTAATTTCTATAGAAAGTTTATCAATAATTTTGCCAAAAATATGGAACCTCTTCGTCGACTTTTAAGGAAAAATACTACATTTAATTGGGATGAATCAGCAAATGAAGCTTTTAATAAATTGAAAGAATCTTTTAAAGCTGATGAAGTGCTCATTTTTCCTAATCCAGAGAAAGAATTCATCGTTGAAACAGATGCTAGCGACTTTGCTGTCGGTTGCATACTTTCTCAGGTTAGTGACACTGATAACTTATTGCATCCCGTAGCCTTCCATTCTAGATCCCTCAATAAAGCAGAAGTCAATTATACTATATATGATAAAGAACTTCTTGCTATAATTACTGCGTTTGAAACTTGGAGGCATCATTTAGAAGGCGCAAAATTTCCTGTTCAAGTAATAACAGACCACAAGAACTTATTGTATTTTAAGAAACCCCAACATTTAAATCAAAGACAAATTCGTTGGAGTCTCTTTTTATCAAAGTTTGACTATAGGATTGCATTCAGATCAGGCGCTAAAAGTGGCAAACCAGATGCTCTTTCAAGACGCCCAGATTTTAAATCTGACTCTTCATCTGAATCACAACCTGTAATTAACAATAATGCTTTCTGTTGTGCTATAAATGACAATATTAGTAGTCTTATTGAAGCACAGAAAGCTGATAATTATTGTAAAAATATCCTCTTAAAAATAAGGGATAAGTCAAACAACATCAAAAGTTCTTTATTTTCCTTCGTCGATGGCGTGCTCCACTTTCAAAAGCGTATTATTATTCCTTCCAGTCTCAGGGCTAGACTTTTAAAGTCTTTCCATGATGCACCCACTAGTGGCCATCAGGGGGTAGATAGGACCTTTGAAAAACTCAGAAGGAACTACTGGTGGCCTAATATGAAAAAAGATATTTCAAATTATGTGGCTTCTTGTGATGTTTGTTGTAGAAATAAAATCCGTCGTCATAAACCTTATGGTAAACTAATACCACTTCCTACTCCTACAAAACCCTGGGAAGTTATTGGCGTCGATTTTATTGTTTCATTGCCTTCTTCACAAGATTGCACTTGTATCATGGTTGTTTCTGATCATTTAACCAAAATTATTCATTTAGTACCCTGCTCCGATGTTCCCTCTGCCGACTTAACTGCTAAGCTCTTACTTTTCCAAGTCTTTAAGTATCATGGTTTTCCTAAAGTGATTGTGTCTGATCATGGTTCCCAATTCTCTTCTCAATTTTGGACTTCGTTGTGCGATGCTATTCGTGCTAAACCAAGACTTGCTACTGCTCACCACCAACAATCCAATGGTCAGGTTGAACGGGCTAATGCTGTAATAGAACAATATCTTCGCTGCTATTGTTCTTCTGCTCAAAATGAATGGTGTTTCTACCTCCCTTTATGTGAAATGTCCTACAACAACTCCATTCACAAATCAATAGCTCAAACTCCTTTTCATGCTAACTATGGATTTGACCCAAATTGTGTTATTGATTCACCACCGATTCTGCTAAAAGATTGTGCTTCTGTTCTTACAAGGGATTGGTCTTCACATTTCAATGCCCTTCGTCAACATTTAGTTAAAGCCAAAGAAGATTTTAAGAAATATGCTGACAATAAAAAATCTGTAGGACCTGACTTTAAGGTAAATGATTTGGTTATGCTTAGAAGATACTACTTTACGAATGAACCCTCTAGAAAATTATCCACTCAATATCTTGGACCTTTTAAAATCATCGAGAAAAGGGAAAGAATGAATTACCGTTTGGAACTTCCAGAGAACTTACATCTCCATCCGGTATTTCATATCTCACAATTGGAACCATATACTAAAAGAAATGAAGACTTAATGGAAACATCATAATTAAACAGAGCAATGTAAGTATCTATAATTATTTGTTAGCAAATAATTATATTTTCTTAGTTAAGTTATTATAACTATAACTTTATTTAATTACATATAATATTTATTAAATTTATTTAATTTAATTTTAAATATTCATTAATTTAACAAAATTTATTTAATTAATTTTAAATAATATATTTACAATATGCTAAATTCTCCACTGTAACTAATGTATTTTGTATTGTATTTTATCTGTATTTTATAATGTATTCTGTATTTTATAATGTATTCTGTATTTTATTAACTATTTAATTTTATATTTTTAATATAAGGATAAATTATATGATCGAAATATCATTTATTATTTTATTCTTTTATTTTC
This sequence comes from Neocallimastix lanati (nom. inval.), assembly GCA_016946835.1. Lineage (NCBI taxonomy): Eukaryota > Fungi > Neocallimastigomycota > Neocallimastigomycetes > Neocallimastigales > Neocallimastigaceae > Neocallimastix > Neocallimastix lanati (nom. inval.). The sequence continues at coordinate 7,212 of JACVTC010000503.1, read as the reverse complement.
GATCATTAGATTGGAAAATCGGTAAATTAAGATTTTTTCCAATTACTTTTTAGAAGTAATCGGTTTTACTTAATTAATGCGATGATCGATATGGATAGAATATCGATCGAAAACTTATCTAGGTTTTTCTATCTAATCTTTTCCTAGATAAGAGATTTGTTAAGATTAGAAAACCCTTTCTTATTTAACCTTATTTTCATAAAAAATATAAATAAGGCTCTTGAGTTCTCTTTGAGAAATCAAGAGTTATTATTATAAAAAACATAGTTATAATAGTAACAATTTTATATTTTTAACTTTAATAAATTAATAAAAATATTTTATTTAAAAAACATATTTTTAAAATCAATTTATACGAACAATTCTTTTCTTACTTTTTGTGTTATTATTATAATTAATTTTATAATAAACTCTACTCTAAAGGTAAAAAAATTTATTTTATTTTATTTTCTCAACTTAATGAATTAGTCGTTAAGTTGTAGTTAATAATTCTATTTTGAGTTAGTTCTTAATAGAATTATTACAGCTTTTGTAAGAATATAGATTTATTTCTTATAAAATAATCTATCTTCTTATTTAATTAATTTATATTTCATTTATATTTCAATATTTATTAACATGTAAAAAATATATTAATTTATCCAAATTAATATATTGAAAAATAATGTAAACAAATTTGTTGTAATGTATTAATTACTTAAAAATATTATTTATATTTTATTATTTCAATTAGTTGATAATTTATAAGATTTTAGCAATCGTTTAATTAATTTTTTCCCCAATATTATTATGATTGGGTTTTTATTAATTAATACGATGATTAATATATTAGAATATTAATCGAAGTTATTCAGGTTTTTCTACTAATCTTTTCCTGAATATCAATTTGTTAAGATTAGATACCTTTATTTGATTTGTTAACTTTATCTTATCTATTTTATTTATTTAATAATTACATCTATTTAATAATTTCATCTATTAAAATAATTATAAATAAAAAAGTATAAAAGAACTCAAATTTCTTTGATTAAAGAAATTAGAATTATTATTATATAATGCTATATAATAAATTAAAAGAAATAAAGTCTTTTATTTATATCAATATTTAGTGTTTATAATAAACTCTATATAAAGTTAAGTATAAATTTTTATATCTTAAATATTAATAATCTAGTTATAGTTAGTATATTATAAATAGATTATTACAATATGGTAAAGAATGACTATAAATTACTTATTTTGTTATGTTTAGATTTAACTTAAGCATAATTAAGTTTATATTCTTTACTAATGGAACTTTCTTATATTCTTCCCTGAATTAAATTAAAAATTTTATTATATAATATTATAAATTAATTAAAATTATTATAATATTAATTAAAATCTTTATAAAAATATTTTTTATAAAATCATTACTGAATCTTAATTAAATTAATATTAAAATACATATAAACTCTTCAAAAATTTATATTAACAAATTCTTTATTGAATCTATATTAAAATTATTTTATATTTTTATTATATTTTTATCAAATTAATTATTATTAACTTTCAATAACACTATAAATTAATATTAATTTTTATTAAACTTAAAATAAATTATCATTAAATAATTTATTATCTTTTATAAAATTCAATTAATATTTTTGTAAACTTTTTAATTATTTACTCCAGATATTATTTAATTAAAATCTTTATAATATCTTTTTAAATAATAATTTTTTTATTCCTTTATGGAATTTATATTAAACATATTATTAATAATTTTATTTAACATTTAATTAAGAATGAATTAATAATTCTTTTAATTAAATACTTAAATTCTTTTTCATTTCCAAGATATTAAACTTTAAAAATGAAATCGAATATAAATATCTGAAGAAAATAACTTCTTCTTAAAAAAAAAAAAATAACACAAAACAATAATAAAAATAATAATAATAATAATAATAATAATAATAATAATAATAATAATAATAAAAATAATAATAATAATAATAATAAAAATAATAATAATAATAATAAAAATAAATAATAATAATAAAATAAAAATAGTAATAATATTAGTAATAATATAAGTAATAGTATTAATATTAATATTAGGAATAGTAATAATTTAGCTAATAAAATTTAATTAGTTTAATAAATAATGTAATTACTTTAAAAATTAAATAAATAAATTATAAAATTGTTATTGTGTAAATAAATATTTTAAATCTTTATCTTTTGTGTATAAAAATTTTGTTTTTCCCAAATATATTACGGTACAATTAAATAAAGAAAAATTAAACTATTTAAAGAAAATATTAAAGTAAATTAACAATTATAAATAAATATAAAAAAAATTGAATATTAAAATATTAGTTATAGAATATTATAAAGTTAAATAAAAATAATTAGATGTATTGAAAAATCATGTATTAATTATATTATTTAATATTGTAAAATTTTTATATAATATTTTAATAATTTAGAAAATTTAAGTTTATTATATTTTTATTATTATATTCTTATTATTAAATTTTTATTATTAAATTTTTATTATTAAATTTTTATTATTAAATTTTTTTTATTTTTAATCCAATCAAATAAATATTTTATTAGTATAAAAAAGAACAAAGTAACACAATACTTTTGACTTTTGTTCTCTCCCTTTTTTTCTTACGACTTTATTATTATATTATTTTTTTAATATTTTCTAAAAGTTAAATAATAAATTAAATAGTTTAAAATAAATTAATATTTATTAAATAGTTTTTCTAAATTTAGTGTTTTAAAAGTGTTTAATTAATAGTTTTTGTGTTTAGTGTATAATATTAAGATAGTATAGTATAAAATTAGTTTAGTAATAGATTAGATGTATTAAACATTTTATAGAAATAGTAATAGATTTAGAGAAATTGTTTAGTATATATTAGAATAGTTTAGATTAGGATATTAGTTTAAGTTATTTTAATTTAGTTTAGATTCTTTTAGATTAGGATAGTTTAGACTAAAATTAGAATAGTTTATTAATTAATTTAGGTTTAGAATTAGAGAATATTATTTTAAATTTTTCCTTATTATTAGAGTATATTATTTTATTAATAAAATCTTCAGATCTTGTACCAAATATGTTACGGAACTAGCCAAAATACAATAAACTAATGATTTAAATTATACAATTCGAAATTATAATTAAATTTAATAACTTTATATGTTAATTAATTTAAACTATTTTTATAATTTCATAATTTTATTTTAATTTAGAATAATTATATAAATTATCAAATTAAATTGATTAATGACTAACTATTAAATAATTATTATTTTATTAAATTGAATAATGACTAATTATTAAATAATTATTATTTTATTAAATTGATTAATGACTAATTATTAAATAATTATTATTTTATTAAATTGATTAATGACTAATTATTAAATAATTATTATTTTATTAAATTGATTAATGACTAATTATTAAATAATTATTATTTTATATTAATTAAATTGTTTTATTATTATATTTAATTATTATTTATATTAAAATGTTTTAAGAATTATGTTATCGAAAATATTATCAATAATTTTATTGTTAAATTTATTAATTTTATCATTATTAATATTTTGTCATTAAAAATAATATTAATTATATTAATATTAATATTTTTATTATTAAAATAACTTTTAAAAAATATTATTAAAATCACATGTAATAATTAATTCTAATAAGAATTAAAATAATTATAAAATTCATGTAGTAAAAAAAAAAAAAAAAATATAAAAGAAAAAGAAAATACTTAATAAAAAATTTAAGAGTTAATAAAGATAAAAAGGAAATTTAATTATTAAGAATATATTATTTTTGGAGAATAAAAATTTAAAATATTAGAAATCCTGTAACAAATATTGATAAAGAATGAAATAATAATGATATTTTTAATTAAATTCTTGATAATTAATTATATAAAAATATATTATTATATTCTTTACTATTAATAATTTTCTTATATTCTATATTAATAATTTTTATATTAATTATATTTTATTATTTTAAATATTAAATTTTTGTAATTAATTAATTTATATGATTGGTTTTAATAATGTAATTAAACAATAAAAATATGTATTATCCATATTATTTTATGAAGGGGGCCTTTCTGAGAAAAGAAATAGTAGAAATAGTAGTGATAATGAAATAGGAATAATAATTGAAAGGTTTCCCATATTGTTATAAAAATAAATATTAATATTAATAAAGTATTTTTAACAATAAAATAGTTATATAATTTATAAATAATAAATATTTTTAATAATAGTTCTTTAAATAAAATTTATAATGTGTAATAATAATTTCTTTTAGTGTAATTTAGTAATTAGTTAATTTATCTATTTATTTAATGTTCACACTCCTTTTCTAATATGAACCTCAACAATATTTATAAAGAATAAAGTAATAAATTGATTCTTATTAAAAACCTTTTAATATAGTCAATGTGATTTTTAAAATATTAATAAATTTATGTATTCTTTACATTAATAATTTTACTATATTATTTAATCTGAAAATTTAAGTTTATACATAAAATTTAATTTAAATTTATGTTCATTCCTTATAAAGGTAAATTAAATTTATGAGAGTTTATCAATAACATAGTACTAATTACTTTTAGTATTATTCTTCTAAATAAGGAATAATTCCTGTATATAAACAACTTAAATAACTTTATCAATATTTCTGTCTTTCGAATTAAGAAATAATTGAAATGAAAGAAATAAATAAAATAAAATTTTCTGTATTTAAAATTGTAAAAGATTTTTCATATATTAATAAATGTATTTTATTTTCTATTATGTCATTCAAATTAATATATAAGATTACATATTAAATTAGTATCAAAATTAAGTTAAAGTATTCAATTTTATTGTAATACTGCTTCTCTTTTTTTGTCTAATTCTTATCTATAATGCATCTTTTATATTATAGATTTATTTTAGTTAATTTGAATATTAGAAAATAATAAAATTTCTATTTATTACAATAAGGAAATAATCAATAAGATTTAAAAATCTATTGTTTTTCCATCTCTTCAACTACTTCCGGAGGCTTTGCAACTTTTATATCTTCAAAAAGATATAAATTGACTACCTTGGAACCCCTTTTTAGGGGAGAGAAAATAAGTAAATAAAAATAAAAATAAAAATAAAATAAAATAAATAAAAATAAAAATAAATAAATATAAATAAAATAAATAACAATAAATTAAATAAAAAAATAAAATAAAATAAATAAATAAAAATAAAATAAAAATAAAAAAAAAATAAAAATAAAAATAAAAATAAAATAAATAAATAAAAATAAAATAAAGATAAAATAAATAAATAAAAATATAGTAAAAATAAAAATATAATAATTAAATAAAGATAAAAGAAAAGAAAAGAAATAAAAAAAAAATTATTGTGAAAGAATAAAATTTTTTTTGTGTTTTAATATTATATAAAATTTTTTTTTTTTTGAATTCCTTGAGCCATAACAAATTCAAGTGTAAGAATCTATAATTATTTGCTAACAAATAATTATATTTTCTTAGTTAAGTTATTATAACTATAACTTTATTTAATTACATATAATATTTATTCATTAAATTTATTTTTAGATATTCATTAATTTAACAAAATTTATTTAATTAATTTTAAATAATATATTTACAATATATTAATTTCTCTACTGTAACTAATGTATTCTGTATTGTATTGTATTCTGTATTTTATAATGTATTCTGTATTTTATAATGTATTCTGTATTTTATAATGTATTCTGTATTTTATTAACTATTTAATTTTATATTTTTTATATAAGGATAAATTATATGATCGAAATATCTTTTATTATTTTATTCTTTTATTTTCGATCATTAGATTAGATTGGAAAATCGGTTAATTAAGATTTTTTCCAATTACTTTTTAGAAGTAATCGGTTTTACTTAATTAATGCGATGATCGATATGGATAGAATATCGATCGAATACTTATCTAGGTTTTTCTATCTAATCTTTTCCTAGATAAGAGATTTGTTAAGATTAGAAAACCCTTTCTTATTTAACCTTATTTTCATAAAAAAATATAAATAAGGCTCTTGAGTTCTCTTTGAGAAATCAAGAGTTATTATTATAAAAACATAGTTATAATAGTAACAATTTTATATTTTTAACTTTAATAAATTAATAAAATATTTTATTCAAAAAACATATTTTTAAAATCAAATTTATACAAATAATTCTTTTTTTACTTCTCGTGTTATTATTATAATTAAATTTATAATAAACTCTATAGGTAAAAAAAAATTATTTTATTTTATTTTCTATTTTCTCAACTTAATGAATTAGTCGTTAAGTTGTAGTTAATAATTCTATTTTGAGTTAGTTCTTAATAGAATTTTTACATCAAGTGTAAGAAATTACCTATAAAATTAAGTATAAATAATTTCTTAACTACAAATTAACATTAATTATTACTAATTAACATTAATTTGAGAAAATAAAATTAAATATAATTAAATAAATATGAAATAATATAAATAAATAATTATACTTAACTTAATACAAAAAAGAGTTTATTATAGAAAGTTTTATAGTAAACAATAAACAATAACACAAAAGGAATAAAAAACACAAATATTTATAAAATATGTTTTATTAAAAAGGTTTTTGTTTATTAATTAATTATTTTATTTGAATTATTATTTATTATAAAAATCCTAAAATAATAACTCTTGATTTCTCGAAGAGAACTCAAGAGAATCAAATATATATAAATTAATAAATAAATATTATTGGTTAAACTAAATACAATAATTTAATGTATTAAATTAATGTATTAAATAAGAAAGATAGATAAATTTTATAATAAATTTATCTAAATTTCTTACAACATGGTACGGGACTCCCTAATAACTATGAAATAAACAATAAATTCAAGAATAAAGTTATAAGATTAAATATTTAAAATTTTAAGAAATAAACAACTATAATCTTAAATGAGATAAAAAAATATATAAAAAGATATAAAATAGAAAATAATTATAAAAGGGGGAGAGAGATCAGAAAGAAAAGAATAGGAGAGGAAAAAGAAAAAAAATGTAGTGTAGAATAGAGATATAATAAGAAATAAAAATATATAGTTTAGCTAGATGATAATAAAATGTAATAACTATAATAATTTGTAATGAAG
>JACVTC010000502.1:0-22577 GCA_016946835.1 Neocallimastix lanati (nom. inval.) | reverse complement strand
TATTTTTTTATATATAAAATTTATTTTATTTTTATTTATTATCTAAATAAAATTCTCTTATTCTTTTCTAATAAATTATTTTTTTATAAATTTTATTTATATTTAAATTCTATTTTTATTTTCATTTTATATTACTTTTTACTTTTGTTTTAGTAATAATAATATTATTACTATTTAATTTAAAATAATTTAAATTAATTTAAAATATTTTAAATTATCTATACTCTATACACTAAATATATATATATATTTTATCTAAATAGAATTCGCTATATTTTTTTTTCTAATAAATTTTATTCAAAAAAAAAAAAAAAAAAAAAAAAAAAAAAAAAAAAAAAAAAAAAAAAAATTTAAATTTTATCAAAAAATAAAATAAAATAAAATCTTTATATACTTTCATGTTTATTATCTAAATAAAAAAAATAAAATATTTATATACTTTCATGTTTATTATCTAAATAAAAAAATAAATTAAATTAAACAAAATAAAATCTTTATATACTCTCATGTTTATTATCTAAATAAAGTCTTTATATACTTTCATGTTTATTATCTAAATAAAAAAATAAATTAAATTAAACAAAATAAAATCTTTACATACTTTCATGTTTATTATCGGAATAAAAAAAAAAATAAAATCTTTATATACTCTCATGTTTATTATCTAAATAAAAAAAAAAATAAAGTGGGATGTATTTCGATAAGGATAATAATAATTTTAGTACTCGTCAAAGAGTGTCACAATACAGCTCGAATCTCACAGTGGAAAATAATGAAGGTCTAGGAGAAGGAGTAGACAATCAGATTGCCAATTTAAGTTCACAAATTAACTGGTTGACTCGGCAAGTACAAGATCTTAATGGTAAAATGATGTCGATGTTTGCAAGAATTGAGGAGCAAGATCTATCATTGGAAGAATCTAATAATAATGTTGACGGATTGAATTCCAAAATCACTGATTTGACTAAGCAAGTACAGGATGTGTATGGAGGAAGTACAGATATGACTCGACAAGTACAAGATCTTAATGGTAAAATGATATCGATGTTTGAAAGAATTGAGAAGCAAGATAAATCATTGGAAGAGTCCAATAACAATGTTGACGGATTGAATTCCAAAATCACTGATCTTACTAAGCAAGTACAGGATGTGTATGGAGGAAGTACAGATATGACCAGACAAGTACAAGATCTTAATGGTAAAATGATATCGATGTTTGAAAGAATTGAGAAACAAGATCAATCATTGGAAGAGTCCAATAACAATGTTGACGGATTGAATTCTAAAATCACTGATCTTACAAAGCAAGTACAGGATGTGTTTGGAGGAAGTACAGATATGACCAGACAAGTACAAGAAATTAACAGTAAAATGACGTCAATGTTTGAAAGAATTGAGAAGCAAGATAAATCATTGGAAGAGTCCAATAACAATGTTGACGGATTGAATTCCAAAATCACTGATTTGACTAAGCAAGTACAGGATGTGTATGGAGGAAGTACAGATATAACTCGACAAGTACAAGATCTTAATGGTAAAATGATATCGATGTTTGAAAGAATTGAGAAGCAAGATAAATCATTGGAAGAATCTAATAATAATGTTGACGGATTGAATTCCAAAATCACTGATCTTACTAAGCAAGTACAGGATGTGTATGGAGGAAGTACAGATATGACCAGACAAGTACAAGATCTTAATGGTAAAATGACGTCGGTGTTTGAAAGAATTGAGAAGCAAGATAAATCATTGGAAGAATCTAATAATAATGTTGACGGATTGAATTCCAAAATCACTGATCTTACTAAGCAAGTACAGGATGTGTATGGAGGAAGTACAGATATGACCAGACAAGTACAAGATCTTAATGGTAAAATGACGTCGGTGTTTGAAGAATTGAGAAGCAAGATAAATCATTGGAAGAGTCTAATAGCAATGTTGCTGGATTGAATTCTAAAATCAATAATCTGACTAAGCATGTGTATGGAAAAAGTACGGATCAGATTAGTGATTTAGTTCAAAAACTTCAGGATTTAAACAATAAAATGTCTGAACAGAAGCAATTTTCGGAAGCTTTAAATAATGATCTTCTGACCTTTTGGGAAAGGCAACAAAAAGAACAGCAAGAAAAGCTGAAGCAGCAGAAAAAAGATCAGGAATTACAAATTGCTGATTTATCCGACAGATGCAAGGTTTAAACCATGAAGTGTCATCAATATATGAAAAAATGGGAGGACAAAATAGGTTAATGGAAACATTTAAAATGAGCTCATGAAATTAGTGGGAAAACAGGAGGAAAGAAAATGGTCAGAGAAAAATGAACAAAAGGGATTGAGGAAAGAAAAGGTGAGAGAAAGAATATTAAGAGAAGACTCAGATGAAAGCGAAGAAGAGTCAGAAGAAGATGAATTCGATTTAAAAAAAAGAATTAAAGAGATAATCGGAGAACTACATAGTGAAAAAGATGAAGAGAGGCGATAGCCAAAGTTTCCGAAATATTGAATGTTCCTACTGAATTTTGGTTATTCCGCAAACTACCTACGGAGAAAAAGGAAAAAAAGGAAGTGTGTTGATAAACCCTCAGAATAATCAAATATCAAACCGCAGTCTGCTTGTAGTATTTAAGGAATATGAACAAAACTTCAAGGTATTCTTTCTACGTATGTCATTCCTTTTACTCTAAAGGATAACGCAAAAACAAAGGCCAAAAAACAAGCTTATTACCAAAAGTCGGGTGAACTTTTTAATATGAAAAAGTATCAAGAAATTAATAGTTATTACCAAATGCCAACTGAAGAGAAGATTTGGAGAAAGATAGAAAAATATGAATAAAATCAGTTACTAAATTGTTACTTGCGGAGCCTTCAAACCAGATTTCATCGGCCCAGAAACATTCAACCTCTCATTGAATAAAATCTGAAGCTGAGAGTATATTACACCTTAATTAGAGATTTTCGGAGTCCATTTTCTCTCAAGCACTTAATCAGGGACTCTTCGTCAGAAAAAAGACGGACGATTTTTCTTAACTTTTCGCAAACACTGATTAAAACTCTTAATTGGATTTGTGGTATATAGCAATCTCCGAATTTCGTCAGGATAAGATCAAAAAGTGGAGAGTTGCTCCCAATTGTCACACCAACTCCTTGAAATATAAGTATATTTGTCATCCCATTTTTCAGAAAAATCATTTAAAATTTCCAGTCCAATATCAGCACTTGGAGCTGTGTAAATTTTTTTTTCAAATACGCACAAACTTCCTTTAATTCTTGTATTCGATGTGTTTTCCTGAATTTCGAATCTGGTGGATTATACATTATTTGATGGTCGGATTGTGAATAATAAATCTTGATAGCCTCTGAAATTCCATTCAGATTTTCGGAGCAAAAATATCAAAACATTCTGAGCTCCGCGACTTTTTGAGATCTTTCATCACGCTAATCCAATATTTTGCGCTCTCAACCCCTCCAATATATGAAAGTTTAACACTTCCTTTTTCCCGTCTAAATCTGAAAAACCCTTAACAATGATCTCATGAAAATAGTGGGAAAACATAAGGAAAGAGAAAGATTAGAGAAAGAGAAAAAGAGAAGGCAGTAGTAGAAAGGAAAAGGTAAAAAGTACTAATATTTTTGCTTTAGTAAATGTAAAAAAGTAATTGTTAGTGATAGTAGTGGCTCATTTAACAATATTAAATAAAAGTATTATAGTTGCAATATTTAGGTTGTATTAAACATGAAGACATCACCTGAAGAAAAATCAAGAATTAGTTGTGCATGTAAGAATCTCATCATTGATTTAGTTAATTTAATTATTTTTGAATTACTTCTTCATTTAAATCCTAGAATGTTTCTAGATGAATTTTTGATCAAGTTATTTTCATGATTATTTTCTAAATAGAATTCTCTATACACTTTTCTAATAAATTTTATGCAAAAAAAAACATTGATTTAGTTAATTTAATTATTCTTGAATTACTACATTTAAATCATAAAATGTTTAATGATGAATTTTTGATCAAGTTATTTAGTAGATATCAATCTCTTTTAATAAACACTGATTATGTACATTTAGCAAAAAAAATTAAAAATAAATTCTTTAAATAAAATTTTAAAAAAAAAAACAATTATTTTTTTTTTTAACTTTCATGTTTATTTTCTAAATAGAATTCCATATATTCCTTTCTAATAAATTTTATACTAAAAAAATTATTGATTTACTTAATTTAATTATTCTTGAATTATTTCATTTAGATTTTAAAATGTTTAAAGATGAGTTTTTGATCAAGTTATTTAGTATATATTAATCTCATTTCATAAACACTGATTATATACATTTTTACAAAAATATAATTTTTTTACAAAAAAAATTAAAAAAAAAGTAAAATAAAATCAAATCTTTATATACTTTTATATATACTTTATGTTTATTACCTAAATAAAAATCTCTGTATTCTTTTTATATATTTTCATGTTTATTATCTAAATAAAATTCTCCTTATTCTTTTCTAATAAATTTTAAACAAAAAACAAATTAAAATAAAAATCTTTATATAAAATTTTTAGTACTTTAAAAAAAAATAATAAAATCTATATATTGCCAGTGCTTTTCGTTAATTGAAAATATTAAATGAACAAATAAATAAATTAATGAAAATATGATTAATATTGATGTATTTATTTGTTTAAAGCAAATATTTAAATAATAAAAAATTTTTTTTTTTAATATATAGATATCTTTACTATCTTTACAGATATCTCTCCGAGTTTATTAGATTAATCAGAATACTTCAGCTTTTGGATGAAACTAAAAGGCTATTATTGGTACAGCAAGAAAGACCTTCGGTCCGGGAAGCTTTTTATGACATAGCTGCTGAAAAACAAACATTAGAAGGTTATGTAACATGTTTAAGAAGATGTAATACTTTCCCCGCGGATTATAAATACAAGTACTTAGAAAGATATGAGTATAATCGCGAAAGGAAGATAGCCATCATGGCCCTGCTAGGAATGATGGACCCGCGAAGACCCTCCAAGGATATAGAAACCAAAAGAAGGAGGAACAGAAATAATAATTTATTTAAATTATTAATTTTTATACATTTAATTTTTCAAAAAAATTTTTATTTTTTTATTTTATTTTTATTATTCTTTATATATTTAAAGAAATTAAGTGAACAAATAGATATCAACTAAATAAATTTAAATAAGTGAATGGATCAATAATTATTTAGATAAATATTAACTAAGTGAATACATTAATATAAATTAAATAAATTTATAACAAAAGTAAATGGATAAAAAGAGAAAAACACTAAAGCACCCGATAATACTAGGAAAACCACATTCACTTTCTGACAAAAGTTTACATAAACTGTTTAAAGTCGGATGAATAAATAAACAATGATCGATTTGAGTCTTAAAGTTTATTAACATATCATAAAAAGAATCTTCTTTTTCAATAATTCTAAAGTCTGCATTAAATTCATAATTATTAATTTTTACTGGTGATCGAACAACAATTCCTTCTGAGTATTCTTCATTTTGTGCTGCTAGTTGGATTCTTCCACGACTTTTTCCAACTGTTTCATATTCACCAGGTAATTTATCAAAATACTGTTTAGTAACGATGCTAAGATTACTACAAGAATCAATTAAAAGATTTCCTAGTACTCCATCAACACTTACATTAACCATTGCTAAGTCTTCTTCAGCTACTTCATTACTTTTACTTATGTAGCTATGATCATAGTTATTTACTAATAAGGTTCGTGCTATTACATTTATTACATTGTCTACAGTTCCAATTATTTTAGATTTTTCTAACTTTAAGCCTTGAGTTAATTGTGAACGAATTTCGGACATGTATTCAAGAGTTGACCTATCGTAATACTGGATTTAAGATTATTTAAATCATCCATTATATTGTAAGGTTCTTTATTATTCATCATTTTGATATTCCTCTTTACTAACTAAGTATTTCCATTATTAGTTTCTTTAGTTTTTGTTGAAATTAATTTTTCCAAAGTATTAGTTTTATTTTGTTGATTATCTTTATTCATTTCTATATCTTCTATTTCATTATCGATTACAAGTATATCTTCAAATAATAATTATATACTAATAATTCAACTTTTATTAAATAAATAAATATTTTATAAATCTTCAAATAAATTATTGTTTAAATTATTCATTAAATATTAAGTGTTTAAATAAATTAATTATTTAACTTATTATATTTTAATTATTATTTTATTATTAATTAATTATTGATTATTAATATATAATTCAACATATTAACCTAGTAACGTTAGTAATTATAAAGCTATTTTATATCTTAATTTTAACAGAATTTATTATATATTATTTATTTTAATTTTTATAATTTCATTATTTATCAAAAATGGTACATTACAAAAGAAATTCTCAATTTACAATTAATTATCTTGATATATATTAGTAAGAAAAAACAATTTGCAATAATATAACTATTTAAAACACTAATTTAAAAATCAGAATTATTTTAGTTTCAAATTGTCTTTATTAATTTTTAGTAATTTCAATTTTGAGATCTCATTGATCTCAATTTTACATTTAAATTATTTTTGATAAATTTTTACTATTTAAAAAATAAACATTGGTTGTTAAAAAAAAATTATTTCTTTCTCTTTCTATTTTAAATTAATTTTTTTTTTTTTTTAATTTAACTTTTTATGGATTAATGTTGTTATATTTCTAGATTTTCTTAATTATAATTTATAAATTAAATTTAAATATTTCATTCGGTTTTGTACCAAAAATGATATGGACTGGGATTGAAACACTAAGATATTCAAAACAAAAAAATAAATATTAACACATAACTATAAAAATAAATTTGGAAACAAGAAAAAAATTAAATTTTAAAATATTCTTTATTTAAATTTAAAATTAAAATTATTTGTTCCTAGTATTAAAAAGAAAGAAATTTATTCTTCTTTTTATACTTTTATTTTAATACATTTTATTTATTATTAATATATTCTTTATTAAAAAAACTATTATAACTATTTTATTTTAATTTTTAACTATTATTTTAAATTATTTTCTAAAAAAAAAATAACATTTATTAAATTAAAATATAAAAATTAATTTAGAGATTGTATCACGAAGGGCATTCCGGGCGGTAGCTTCTTCTTGATATTGTTTTCAGAGAGAGAATTATACAGAATTGATATTTTCTGTATTTTAGATCATTTTTATTATTGGAATTCTTCTGTATTTTAGTTCATTTTTATTTTAATAAAGATTTAATTTATTTTTGATTTTTGTTTTATTTTTAGTTTATTTCAAAGGTTTAGAAAATATTATACAGAAACTTATAATTCTGTATTTTATATCAAATATTTATTGAAATAGGTTTTTATTATTCTTAATATAAAAATAAGAATTAGTAATGATTTAAATATTATATAATTTTTAATAAGAATATTTAGTAATAATTTTTATTATATTTAATATTAATAAAATATTTAATAATTATTTTATTATATTTAACATTAATAAAAGAAATTTATATGAATATTTAATAATAATTTTTATTATATTTAATATTAATAAAAGAAATTTGTAAGAATATTTAATAATAATTTTTATTATATTTAATATTAATAAAAGAAATTTATAAGAATATTTAATAATAATTTTTATTATATTTAATATTAATAAAAGTAATTCATAAGAATATTTAATAATAATTTTTATTATATTTAATATTAATAAAAGAATTTTATAAGAATATTTAATAATAATTTTATTATATTTAATATTAATAAAAGAATTTTATAAGAATATTTAATAATAATTTTTATTATATTTAATATTAATAAAAGAATTTTATAAGAATATTTAATAATAATTTTTATTAGATTTGATATTAATAAAAGATTTTAATAAGAATATTTAATAATAATTTTTATTATATTTAATATTAATAAAAGAAATTTATAAGAATATTTAATAATAATTTTTATTATATTTAATATTAATAAAAGTAATATATATTAAATATTTATATTATTATCTTATTTTATATTATCAATATCAAATATAAATAAAATATAAGAATATAATATTAGCTAAATATTATATTTTATAATAAAAATATAATATGTAGAAATTAATTTAATTGATATAAAACAAATACGTGTAGTAACATATTTGTATATTTAATAATAATTATTAAATATTATATAAATTAAATTTATATCTTTTTGATAATAATTATTTTATTTTATTTTATTTCAATATGTGTTCAATATGTATTATTATAATTATAATAATTATAATACTTTATTTCATATAAAATTTATATATTTCTATATATTAGAATATATAATTAATATATTACCTATTTCTTATAAATAGATTAGATTATTTATATTAGAAATAGAGAACTCTCTTGTAAATTTTTAGGAATTAGAATTATTATTTTAATTGTACGAATATTATAATATTATTAATAAAATTTACTAAACTACCATTATTTAAAACCCACTGCTTATAAATTATTGCACATAAAAGTCCCGTATATCATAATGACAATCACGTGTTTACATTATTGATATATGGGACTTTTATGTGCTATATTTTTATTATAATAATATAGTTATATCTTTATTTAATTTATTATTCCTTTTCCTAAAAACTAAAAAAACCCCCTTTCTAAATTAATTTATTAGAAATTGGTTATTATTAAGAAATTACATTTTAAAATTATAAAATTTAATAGTATGAAATATATTTTAAACATATAATATAAATTATATATATATAAGAATACAATATCTATATTTAAATAATAAATGTATATTATATGTAAAATAAAAAATAAATATAAAATAATACATAATAATATATTGTATAATATAATAAAAATCCTATTAAAGTTAAATATAAAAATATTATTATATTTTAATATAATAATATATAATTATAAAATAAATAATATAATATAATATATTATAAAATAATATGTAATTTAATATATATTATAATAGTAATTATAATATAATAATGAATAATTAATAATATATTATAAAAATTATTATCAAAAGATATAAATTTAATATTTAATAATTATTATTAAATATATAAATTAATATAATATATATTAATTTAATATATATTAATTTCAATATGTTAATAATATTTAGTAATTAGTTGGCCTAGACTATTTCCTAAATATTTTAATAATATTATTATTTTATTATTAATTATTAATATTGAAATTCAAATAACTGAATTATTGAAATTGAAATTGAAATTGAATTAAATGTAAATTCAGTTATTATCTTAACATTCCACTCTAAGGCTATATTAATTTTATGGATTTCAATCGGTCTTGTACCAATTTGTAAGAAATTACTTATAAAATTAATTATAAATAATTTCTTAACTACAAATTAACATTAATTATTACTAATTAACATTAATTTGAGAAAATAAAATTAAATATAATTAAATAAATATAAAATAAAATAAATAAATAATTATACTTAACTTAAATATAAGATAGAGTTTATTATAGAAAGTTTATAATAAACAATAACACAAAAGGAATAAAAGACACAAATATTTATAGAATATGTTTTATTAAAAAGGGTTTTGTTTATTAATTAATTATTTCATTTGAATTATTATTTATTATAAAAATTCTAAAATAATAACTCTTGATTTCTCGAAGAGAACTCAAGAGAATCAAATATATATAAATTAATAATTAAATATTATTGGTTAAAATAAATACAATAATTTAATAATTTAATGTATTAAATTAATGTATTAAATAAGAAAGATAGATAAATTTATAATAAATTTATCTAAGTTTCTTACACAATTTGGTAGACTCGGGGTGATTCTTATTGATTTAAAATCAAGCAGGGGGGGGACGGGTATTACCCTGCTTTGATTTTAACAAAGAAAAAATTTTTTTTATTAAAAAGTGTTTATTATTTATTAATATAAAATTTTATTATTTAAAGTACACATATTTAATTTTTAAGAAATTGTTACAATATTTATATTTTTTTATAAATTTAAAGTATAATTAATTGTTTATAATTTAAGTAATTTTATAGAATTATTGAATTAATTTTATATCAATAATTCATTTTTGTTTTAATTTTTATAAATATAATAATATAATATTCAAATATAATTTAATTAAAAATAATTATAAAATAAATATATAGAAAATAGTTTTTACTATTTTCTTTGATATTTTTAAGTTAAATAAATTGTTTTTAAAGATTAATATAATAAATTTAATAATCTTTAATTATTTAAATAATACTTGTAATTATTTTCAAAATAAAATAAAATTTTTATAATATTTAATTAATAAATTTGATAATAATAATTTTTATAATAAGTAAAAATTTTTAATAATAATTTTTAATAATAAATTTAATTAATAATCTTAATAATTTTAT
The DNA here is from genome assembly GCA_016946835.1 of Neocallimastix lanati (nom. inval.). Taxonomy (NCBI): domain Eukaryota; kingdom Fungi; phylum Neocallimastigomycota; class Neocallimastigomycetes; order Neocallimastigales; family Neocallimastigaceae; genus Neocallimastix; species Neocallimastix lanati (nom. inval.). The sequence continues at coordinate 12,109 of JACVTC010000502.1, read as the reverse complement.
AATAATATTTAATAGTTATAATAAATAAATTTTTATAATAATATTTAATAATTATAATATTAATAATTTATAATAATTTTTAGAATAATATTTAATTAATAGTTTTAATAATTTAGTATCTTAAAAGTATAATTTTAATATTTACAATTGTATTTTAATATACATATATTTAATAATATAACAATAAAGTAATTAATTAAAATTTATTTACATTATTTACAAGTTAAAATTAATTTATATCAAAATAAATTAAATTTTATTATTAAGTTTAGGTTATCAAGAATATAGGAAAGTACAATTTAGTAAAGAATTATTAATAATAAAATAAAGGTTATTAATTCATTCTTTACCAAATTTGATACAGGCTGGGGTTGAAACACTAAGATATTCAAAACAAAAAAAAATAAATATTAACACATAACTATAAAAATAAGTTTGGAAACAAGAAAAAAAAAATTAAATTTTAAAATATTCTTTATTTAAATTTAAAATTAAAATTATTTGTTCCAAGTATTAAAAAGAAAGAAATTTATTCTTCTTTTTATACTATTATTTTAATACATTTTATTTATTATTAATATATTCTTTTATAAAAAAAAAAAAAACTATTATAACTATTTTATTTTAATTTTTAACTATTATTTTAAATTATTTTTTTAAAAAAAAAAAATAACATTTATTAAATTAAAATATAAAAAATTAATTTAGAGCTTGTATCACGAAGGGCATTCCGGGCGGTAGCTTCTTCTTGATATTGTTATTCAGAGAGAAAATTATACAGAATTGATATTTTCTGTATTTTAGATCATTTTTATTATTGGAATTCTTCTGTATTTTAGTTCATTTTTATTTTAATAAAGATTTAATTTATTTTTAATTTTTGTTTTTAGTTTATTTCAAAGGTTTTAGAAAATATTATACAGAAACTTATAATTCTGTATTTTATATCAAATATTTATTGAAATAGGTTTTTATTATTCTTAATATAAAAATAAGAATTAGTAATGATTTAAATATTATATAATTTTTAATAAGAATATTTAGTAATAATTTTTATTATATTTAATATTAATAAAATATTTAATAATTATTTTTATTAGATTTGATATTAATAAAAGATTTTAGTAAGAATATTTAATAATAATTTTTATTATATTTAATATTAATAAAAGAATTTATAAGAATATTTAATAATAATTTTTATTATATTTGATATTAATAAATGATTTTAATAAGAATATTTAATAATAATTTTTATTAGATTTGATATTAATAAAAGAATATTTAATAAGAATATTTAATAATAATTTTTATTAGATTTGATATTAATAAAAGAATATTTAATAAGAATATTTAATAATAATTTTTATTATATTTAATATTAATAAAAGATTTTTATTAGAATATTTAATAATTTTTATTATATTTGATATTAATAAAAGATTTTAATAAGAATATTTAATAATAATTTTTATTATAAAAGATTTTAATAAGAATATTTAATAATAATTTTTATTATATTTAATATTAATAAGAGATTTTTATTAGAATATTTAATAATTTTTATTATATTTGATATTAATAAAAGATTTTAATAAGAATATTTAATAATAATTTTTATTATATTTAATATTAATAAAAGAAATTTATAAGAATATTTAATAATAATTTTTATTATATTTAATATTAATAAAAGAAATTTATAAGAATATTTAATAATAATTTTTATTATATTTAATATTAATAAAAGATTTTTATTAGAATATTTAATAATTTTTATTATATTTGATATTAATAAAAGATTTTAATAAGAATATTTAATAATAATTTTTATTATATTTAATATTAATAAGAGATTTTTATTAGAATATTTAATAATTTTTATTATATTTGATATTAATAAAAGATTTTAATAAGAATATTTAATAATAATTTTTATTATATTTAATATTAATAAAAGAAATTTATAAGAATATTTAATAATAATTTTTATTATATTTAATATTAATAAAAGAAATTTATAAGAATATTTAATAATAATTTTTATTATATTTGATATTAATAAAAGATTTTAATAAGAATATTTAATAATAATTTTATTTTATTATTATTAAGAGTATTTAATAAGAAATACAAGGTATTTAGTGACACCCCGTATCAAATGTTATGGTTCGGGTTTTATTAGAATTTTATTTAATTATTTATTTTTAATATTTTTCTGTCTACATTTTAACTATTGAAAAACTTCACTTATTTATACTTTTTAAAAAAAAATAAATATGTAAAGCCTTTCTACATTTTATTATCATATTTAAAAAAAAATATTTACTATTACTAATTACTTAAAATTTTATATTAATTTAAATTAACTAATTCATAAGTATTTTTATTTTAATAAATTTTGTTTATATAATTTTATATTATTTTTCATATACTAAAACTAAATTATTTAATATATACGAAAAGTAACAAACAAAATTTAAAAAGATTTTACAGAAAAGTAAAGTTATTTTAATCAAGAATGTTAATATAATATTCTTATATTTTATATAAATTAAATTTAAAAACTATAATATATTTAATATTTATTATTAATCAATTAAGATTTGATTTTATTTGTGGGGAATAAAAATATAAAATAATCAATTTAAAAATAAAATAAAATACTAAGAAGAATACAAGTTTAATATTGATACAATATAATAATAATATAATAATATATTTGAAAATAAAAATAAAATATTAATATTGATAATAAACACTTTAATAAAATAATAAAATTTAAGGTTAAATTATAGATATTGATATTAAAAATATAGAATTATTGATAATATTTTAGAAACTTTTAATAAAAATATAAAAAAAATATATTTAGAAAATATTTTAGTATAGAAAATATAGTAAAGTAATATTAAGTAAAGAATAATATAATGGATTCTAAAGTAAGTTGAAATTCTAATTAATAATCCATTATATGTTCGTTCTTTACCAAGATGCCCCCACTAAGACTCAAGCTAATCTATAGCTGAGTTATACTTTACTATATTCTTCAAATGAACATTACGATTCATTTGAATCATAGTATTTGGGTCCGCAAGTGTTACGGTATTAAATTGTTTTTTTATTACTTTTAAAGGACCGACAAAATAAGGTTCTAATTTAGAACGACTAAAATTTCGAACAAGAACTAAATCACCGATTCTTATGTTTTTGGAATTTTTCATGCTATTTTTTTCTTCCCTTCGATTGGCCCAATATTTACTTGCGTTCTTTACATTTTCAGCTGCTTCCATGGTCCACCTATAATGTGAGATAAATTTTTCTAAAAGAATTTCATCTGAAGATTTATTCACTCCTTGTGTAGGTCTAGCAGCAATGTCGAAAGGCTGTTGATCCTCACGACCATAAACTAATTCGAAGCTAGAATGTTTGGTTACAGAATTCTTTGTAGTTCTAAGGGCCCACAAGGCTGAAGGTAATACCTCATCCAGTCTTTATTTTCTTCACCAAGTAATCTCAATAATTTACCAATTTCTTTATTCCTATTTTCAACCAATTCATTACTTTCTGGGTGATAGGTAGTGGTAAATTTTACGTAAACATCATATAGTCCAGGAATATTTTAGTCATATCCGATGTGAATTGAACGCCATTATCCGTTGTAATGACTTGAGGAACTCCATGTCTAGCGAAAACATTTATTAAAAACTTAATAATGTCCTTAGATGTAATATTTACAGTAGGTTCAGCCTCCACCCACTTTGTGAAATAATCCACCGCAACAATGATATATTGGTTTTTATTACCAGTCTTTATTAAGGTACCAATAATATCAAGTCCAAGATGAGTAAAAGGGCCTTCAACTTCTGTTGGAATGTTTTCGGTTGGTTCTGGATATGGCTGAGGGCGATTTAACTGACATTTTTCGCATTTTGAAATTATCCGTTTTATATCGTTGACCATATCATTCCAGTAGTAACTTTTTCTAAGTCTTTGATATGTTTTATAATAACCTTCATGGCCAACATGATGTGCTTCGAGAATTAATTTTAGTTTTTCATTTGTTTCGGTAACAAGTTTTCTATAATTATTTCCATCTATAAAATAATCTATACCATCAATCTTTGTAAATTTTTCTTCAATAAATTCTTTAATTACTTTAGAAAGTGAATCATTTTCATCATCTTTATTCGTTTTTATAGCTAATACCTTTTGTTCTTTATCGTTCTTCATTCTAGATAAAGCGTCGGCTACTACATTCTTTTTACCTTGCTCATAGCGAATATCCACTTTTAGCATACTTGCAGTCAAACACCATCTTGTTTGTCGTGCATTATTCGGTTCCTTATTATTAAATAAACCTAGTAGAGGTTTGTGATCTGTAAAAACTATGGTTCTAAAGGGGCTTCCCATAATATAAGGTTTTAATTTAGTAATACAATAATATAAAGCCGTTCCTTCCAAATCGGTTATTCCATAATTCTTTTCTGCTTTGGTTAAGCTACGGCTAATGAAATGAATCGGGTGTTCTATTTCCGATTCGTCTTTCTGCAATAAAACTCCACCAATACCTTCATATGATGCATCTGTTCGAATAATGAATTCTTTGGAAAAATCAGGATATTTTAAAATAGGAGCATTAATTAATTTTTCTTTTAATTTGGTAAAACTTTGTTTTTGTTCATTATTCCATTTATATTTTACGCCTTTTCTTAATAGCTTACAAAGAGGAGCTGAGGTTTGAGCATATTCATTTATAAAGTTCCTATAATATCCTACAGCACCTAAGAATGATCTTAACTCATGTATATTCGTGGGTTCTTTCCAGGCTTTAATTGCTTCAATTTTACTATTTTGAGGACTAAGACCCTTAGTAGAAATCTTGCGACCAAGAACTTCAACTTCCGTTTGCATAAAGTGACATTTTTCAATATTAATTTTTAATTTATGTTCCTTGAAGATTGCTAATACTTGTTTTATGTGTTGGATATGTTCTTCGACAGTTTTTGAATATATAAGTATATCATCAATAAAGTTGAAAACACATTTTCCAATTAAAGGAAATAAAATTCTATTCATTTCCCGTTGGAAGGTAGCCGGAGCTCCAGTTAATCCAAAAGGCATAACTTTGAATTGGTAGTTGCCAAATTTGGTTGTAAAACTGGTTATTTCAACACTTTCTTCGTCCATTAGGATTTGATGGTAACCTGAGTATAGATCCATAGTAGTAAAGATTTTGGCACCATCTAGACTGTCAAATATCTCGTCAATATAAGGAAGGGCATAAGAGTCTTTTTCGGTTAGATCATTCACCTTGCGGTAGTCCACACACAATCTCCATTTTCCATTAGCCTTTGGGACCACAACAACAGGTGAAGACCATTCTGAATATGATGGTACAACTAGCTTTTTCTTAATAAGTTTAATTAGTTCTTCTTTAATAATATCAGATTTAAATTTGGTTACTCTGTAACATCTTTGTTTAACAGGTTTTGCGTTCGCTTTCAAGTTAATTTTATGAGGGGCCAAGTCTGACGGTGTTAATTCTTCAGAAGATGTCGCTATAATGTCCAAGTTTTCTTCAAGTAATTTTACTATTACATCTTTATAATCTTTACAAAGGCTTGCTAAAAATTTTTCATCATGGATATACTCTTGCGGAGATAGACCTTCAAGTTTCTTTAATTCATTAGTTGTGTCTTCATCTTCAAGTATTTTCCTTACTATACATACTAATTTTTCTTCTTCTTGGAAATTATTATTAATAGGAGCTATAACGTCGATTAGTCCTTGAGAATTAAATTGACATAAACTATATCTTATAGGATGGATAAAAAGATTGTGTTCTACTTGAGTTTGAAAATTAATCAACAAATCATAAAATGGGTCATCATCATCAATTATTCGAAAATCTACTATCATTTTATAATCATTAATCTTAACAGGTATTCGTACAATGATTCCTTCCGAATACTCATCATTCTTAGTCGCTAAAACGTATCCTTCCACGACTAATACCTACTTCTTCATAATTTCCAGGTAATTTCTCATAAAATTTTTTTGTGATAACATTGAGGTTACTACAAGAATCAATAAGTGCTTTACCAGGAATTCATCTACTGTTACATCAACCATGGCAATATCTTCTTCTGAGGTTTCCTTACTTTTGCTAATATAAGAGTGATCAATATTATTTACCAAAGTAGCAGCAGCAATAGTATTGTTTAATGCACCTATTATTTTCTTTTCAGGTTTTTCTAATTTTAATCCTTGACTTACTTGACTTCTGACTTTTGGAGAAACATTGAGGAGCTGACCGAAACTATATTACACTTGGTTTCATTCAAATCTTGTAAAACATCATATTCTTCCTGATCCTTACACATCTTGATGTTCCTAAGCGTTCTACTAATTGTTGCTTTTTCTTTAGGCTCTTGAAAATCTATGAGCTTCTGTAATGTAATATTCTCATGACCTTCGTCATTAAGCTTTTCAGGAACTTCAATAACTTCCATTTCATTGATTTGTTTTGTTTTAATAATTTTATCGTTTTCATTATCGATTAATTTATTTAATCGTTGATGCATTTTATCACTAGTAGTACTGATGCTATTTCTTTGTTTTGAGAATCCAGACTTTGCTTTTCTCTTATAGTAATATTATCCTCCCTTTCCTTCCTTTTTCCCTTGTTATTTCCAAAGTTAGCTCTTTCTTTATTCCGAATTTGTTTTTCTTTGGCTTTCTCAATATTTATATTAGGCTGCGCCATTATCGAAGGATGTAGTTGATTTTTATTTTTAACAATTATTCTATTTTCTATTTCCTTCTCTTTTATCTTCTTATTGCAAGAGTTGTTATAGGGTAGAATTATCTTGAGACTTTTACGTTGTCTCTTTTCATTATTTTCACTAGTTTCATCGTTAGTCGTCAACTTCCTTTTTGTCGCACTAACTATAAATTCTACATCATTCTCATTATCGGATTCTTTGTGAGTTTCATTAGTATAGGAAGCATCTTCTTTTTCTTCCTTATTATAATCATTTGTACTACTAGGAATGGATTTGTATTGTAATGAAGCTATTTTATTTTTATAGGGAGTGCTTCCTCTCCCTTTTAGTGGTTTAAAGATTTTCCACTATATAACCGTTTCTTATTTTCTTGAATAATTGCATTTAACTTAGGACAATTATACTGCAAATGTCCTGGATCGCTACAATAAAAACAGGCTTTAATGGTAAGATTTTTCATTTTTTTTGTTAAGTCCTCCAATTCGTAATCTTTATTTCTTTTTGGGCTTCTAACTTCATAATTCTCTCTTACTACCTTTCTGTTGTTTTGATAATTATTCCTGATATTTTATTCTTGGGTTGACAATTTCAGTTGAGTACTCTTTTGAGGGTCTCAAATTCATTACTCTATCAACTTTTTCGGCAATGTCAAACGCCCGATTTAAAGAAATGTCATCCTTAAGGGAGACCTTTTTCCAAGCTTCTTCATTGTTCCTAAGAGCATCAATATAATCGAGAACACTGACTCGCTTCTTTCTTTTCTTATCTAATTTCAAATATATGGATCGGAAACGAGTATTAAAGTCTTTTACTCGCTCATTTCTTTTAATTCTTAAAGCACGGAGCTCACGAAGTAACATATTCTGGTCTTCTTTAAGACCATAAAAAGTTTCTATTGCTTCTACAATTTCCTTTAAGGAAGGATATTCATCTTTTTTCTTTTCTTCTGAATCAGATTCTTCTTCTTCTTCTTCGTCCTCACTTTCTGATTCAGAATCGGTACTGTAACTTTCAATTAAATCCTGGATAACTTCGCGAGGCTCTCCAGTAGACGTGAGTAAGCAGGCGGTAAAAATCTTTTTGGGATCAGTAACTTCCTCAAGTTTTATCCATAATCGGATTTCTGATTCCCAAGATTTGATATCGAGATTTTCCTTTGAAATTTTCTCGATATCTTTTAATTCCTTTTTTAATTCTTTAAAATTGATTTTATTTTCAGCCATTTGAAAATTTAAAAATGGTATTAATGCTATGATATCCAATTTAAAAATATGTTTACTTTAAAAATATATTTAATAACAAAAAAAAAATAAATTTATCTTTGTTTTATAATAATATAATTATGGACTCAGAAAACCCTCTGACAATCCAATTCTTTATTCCAATAATAATTCAGACTCAGAATCTCTCTCTGAAAATCTGATAAATTAATTCAGACTCGAAAACACCCTTCGAAAATCTGAAACTAAAAAAAAATAAATTCAGACTCAAAAACGCAATTTGAAAATCTGAAGCTTTTTATTATGAATTTTAATGTTTATTATATTCTCTTAAGCATTAATACACAAAATATGTATATCTTAATCTTTTTTTTTTTAAATTTATTTGTAGTAATAACTTCTTTATTTAATTTTATTTAATATATTTATTTCCTTTATTAAAATAATTAATATAACATAAAGCAAATTGTATAAATACTTAAATAATAATAATAATGTATATTTATTTTTATTTTTATTTCTTTTTTGTATATATTTATTATTCTATTAATTCTTTGTTATAACATTTAATGAAATATTAAATAAAAAGTTAAAATACAAGCCAAACTATATAGTGTTGAACCATCAAATATATAGCTTGTTAACCCTTCTTACAATAAGTCCCCTTAGCTCTTTATTGATAAGTTGATAATGTCGATTGTTAATTATTAAGAAACTTAATAAAAAGAAGGTAGCAATATTAAATTCTTTTTAATTTGGCTAACTTATTGTTAGTAATAAAGAAGATAATAACGTATCCTTCCCAGTATCAACAAGATCAAAACAATAAAGTATTATGTGTGGGTGTTCAACTATCCCGCGTAGAGAGTTGTAAGACAGCTTATTTATATTTTTCTTTTTAATTAAAATTTAATTAATTATATAACGAATAATAGAAAATTTAACACACAAAAAAAAATTTCAATTATAAAAATTTCGAAAAAAAAAAATTTAATTATATAAAATCATAAAAATAATAATAATAATCTAATTTTATATATTCTATATATATATTGTACATGTATATATTAAAAAAAAATAAAATAAACTGATAAACATAAAAAAAATTACAATTTATTATTTAGAATTATTAATATAAAAAAAAATTTATTTATAAAATTTATTCTTATTTAAAAAAAAAATTAAAAATTTGTACTACAAAAAAAAAAATTTTTTTGCTTATTATTTTAATATTTATCATTAATTAAAAATTTTTTTTTTTTTTTTTTTTTTTTTTTTTTTTTTTTTTTTTTTTTACATATATAAATCTATATCTATGATAATACTATTGGTTAAAAAAAAAATTTTTTTTTTTTTTTTTTTTTTTTTTTTTTTTTTTTTTAAAAGTTTGTTCTACACTAAAGAAAAATTTAATTTATTATTTATTAAAAAAAAATTTATTAATGAAATATTTATTATTTTAATAAAAGGAAAAAAAAATATATATATATTTTTATTTTATTGCAAAAATAATAATAATAATAATAATAATAATAGGCGAACAAATTTATAAAAGCCTAAAATAAAAATAAAAAAAAACTATATATTTTAACGTCACTTCGCAAGAATGACCAGGGTTTTATCAGGGATCGAACCTGACCCACCTCTTATTTTCTGCGCGAGTGAACAAACTATCACCTGTTGAAGTGTGTAGTTGCCTTCAGCGTGAAGGTTTTATAGTTCTAGGGCGTATTTGCCTAATTGTCAAGGATTTGTTCCTTGAGATACTCGCGTTTACAATCTACAAAACCTTGCAAAATTGTAAATAAGAGTTTATGAAATTAATATCCTGCAAGCTAACACTGTCTTACTCGAATATTAACTTCGTAAATTTGTTAACTTTTTATTATTTTTTTTTTTTATTATTATTTTTTATTTTATAATCTATAATTAAATAAAGTTACTACAAAAACTAAAGTTTTCCAAAGTTTTTTTTTTTTTTTTTTTTTTTTTTTTTTTTTTTATATAACTTTTATTATTATTAATATTAATATTAAATTATTAATTATTATTATTTAACAAAACTTATGGATAATCTGATAGTATACCCTGTCTGACGTGCAGCTTGCCTCTTCACGGCGTCATGCCACGCGGGTACCACGGCTACTGTATTCAATATAAAATACAGCAGTCCAGAGCCTACTAGCCCAATTACTATGTAGGTTAAACTTAGCCCGGAAATCTATATCCAAGGCTTTGTTAAATAATTTAATTAATAAATAATATTAAATTTTATTTTTCTAATATTCCCCGATATCTCCACCATAAATTATGTTATGGTTCGGGTTTTATTAGAATTTTATTTAATTATTTATTTTTAATATTTTTCTGTCTACATTTTAATTATTGAAAAACTTCACTTATTTATACTTTTTGAAAAAAAATAAATATGTAAAGCCTTTCTACATTTTATTATCATATTTAAAAAAAAATATTTACTATTACTAATTACTTAAAATTTTATATTAATTTAAATTAACTAATTCATAAGTATTTTTATTTTAATAAATTTTGTTTATATAATTTTATATTATTTTTCATATACTAAAACTAAATTATTTAATATATACGAAAAGTAACAAACAAAATTTAAAAAGATTTTACAGAAAAATAAAGTTATTTTAATCAAGAATGTTAATATAATATTCTTATATTTTATATAAAATAAATTTAAAAACTATAATATATTTAATATTTATTATTAATCAATTAAGATTTGATTTTATTTGTGGGGAATAAAAAAATATAAATAATCAATTTAAAAATAAAATAAAATACTAAAAAGAATACAAGTTTAATATTGATACAATATAATAATAATATAATAATATATTTGAAAATAAAAATAAAATATTAATATTGATAATAAACACTTTAATAAAATAATAAAATTTAAGGTTAAATTATAGATATTGATATTAATAATAAAAATATAGAATTATTGATAATATTTTAGAAACTTTTAATAAAAATATAAAAAAAATATATTTAGAAAATATTTTAGTATAGAAAATATAGTAAAGTAATATTAAGTAAAGAATAATATAATGGATTCTAAAGTAAGTTGAAATTCTAATTAATAATCCATTATATGTTCGTTCTTTACCAAAACAAGAAAGGATATAACTCAGTGGTAGAGTGCTTGCTTTGCATGCAAGAAGCCTCGGTTCGATCCCGATATCTCCAGTGAAATTATTTTTTTTTTTTTTTTTTTGAGAAATTGGTATAGATTCGTAGTACAATTTTTTTTTTTTATAATTTTTAAAGTTGTGAGTGAAAATAAAAATTTTAAATAATGATTATTCTTAGTATAAAAAAAAAAAAAGTAATATAAAATTATAAAAAGATTTTATTTATATATATATATATATGTATCATTAAAATAAAAAAAAAGTATAACAAATAACCATTTCATTTAAAAAGTACACTTTAGCATCTTTTTTTTTTAATTTTTTTTTTTTTTAATTTTTATTTATTTATTTATTTATTTATTTGTTTGTTAATTTATTTATAATTTTTTTTTTTATTTGTCTACAAGAATTATGATTTTAAACTTTATTTCTAACAAATATTACAAATTTACAGAAAAAAAAATTAAAAAATTAAAATATAATTATAATTATAATTATTATTATTATTATTATTTTTTTTATTTAATTTTTATGAATATTTAAGAATTTTATAATTAATCATTATAAATATGAATTAAGATTACAGAGATATTAATTCATATTTATAAAGATTATGGGAATATTTAATTATATCGAATTTATTTAATTTACATAAGAGGGAAAAAAAAAGTTATTCTATTTATCAATACTTTAAATATTTATTCTTTTTTGACAATCCCATTTTCCCATAAAAGATAAATTACTGTAATTGATTTTATAGATATGAAAAACATGATCATCTACTATATTAAATATTTCTAATGAAAGGTAATATATAATTATACTTTTTTTTTTTTTTTTTAATTCTGAAGCTGATTTCTTCTCTATGATAAAAGGATAAGATATTAATTTTTATGAGTATTGATTATTGTATTAACTTAGATTGAGAAAA
>JACVTC010000501.1:0-22674 GCA_016946835.1 Neocallimastix lanati (nom. inval.) | reverse complement strand
TTAATTTATAAATGTATATATTTTTATTTGAATTAGGTATAGAATTGTTTCACAATTGCTGAAAATAAGTATTTAATTAATGTAAATTAAAGATAATGCATTAATAAAATAAATATAAAAAAAAGTTCGTATAAGAGGGAAATCAATTTTTATATTTTAAGTTTATTTTAAATATTTTTTTTATGGAATATATATAAATAAAATCTATATATAATTGGATATGTTATAGATCAAAATAAAAAGGATAAATAAGTATTTATTAAACAGAATAAAAAAAGACGTTGAACGAGGTGTAATGATAATAAAAAAATTAAAAGGAATATTAGAAGATTGTCGAATTTAAATGTTAAATATAATAAATTTGGAAGTTTGATGTTTAGTATTATTTTATTTTAATGTTTTTAATAAATTATTGTAAACCACTATATATATAATACTCGCAATTTATATTATTCTATTTTTGGGAATTATGTTAGTATATTTTTTATTGGAAAAGAGACATGAAAATCAATTCTATTAAAGCTGAGTTTTATGACAAAAACAAATTCGAAGAAACATCAAAATTTATAAAACTTTGTTATGAATATACTGATCTTTCATATGGTTTCTATTGGCAATTGAGAGCACGAAGCGGATATAGATTAGATGCTAGAATTGCTAAAGCTGCAAAAATAATAGATCAAATGTGTCTTAATTTTTGTCCCTGTTGTAAAGGTAATAAACAATGGGGATAAGTCATTGGTTAATTGATTGTCCTTTTTTCAATCATATTCGTAGTAAAGTTAATGATAAAATTTTATTTTTATATAATGCTTTTTACCGTGGCAACCTAACAAATGATATAGTTAATAGTAATAATGATAATAGTAATAGTAATAATAGTTATAGTAATATTAGTAATAGTATTTTTAGTAATGTTAGTAATAGTATTGAAAATAATGTGTATATTGATTCTAGTGTGTGTGAAAAAGTGTTTAATTTCCTTCTTGGAGGTCGAAGTATTAATAATAGTGCAAGGGAATGGAAGGATCTATTTAAGTGCCAGATGAAATCAGGTGCTTGTGATACTCCGTTCTTAGTGGTTACTGCGGCACTTCTCCAATCGATTATTCCTATTGCTACTGGCCAGCAATGGTCATTGTTCAATAGGTTCAAATCGAATCGTACTACTACTACCAAGAGCGTCAATGCTGAAGAAACAGTAAGACAGGCCAGCAGGGCTAGCGCAACCAATGAAGATCATAATTTTGTATCTTAAAATTATGATAAACATTGCGAAGTCAAAATTAATTATTATAATTCAATATAATAATGCCCTTGTGAAGTCTTACAAATATTAATTAAATGAAACTAGAATATATTATACCATTATTTTATTTTATTTTGTGTTTTATTTTTTGTTTAATTTTTTATCTTTTTTTTTATTATTTTATTACATGTATTTTATCAAATATTTAATTAATAAAGATGAAACAAGTTTGCTGCCGTTAAAAAAAAAAAAAAAAAAAAAAAAAAATGTTAGTATATTTTAAAACTAGCATCTATAAAGATTTATGTATTTATTTTCCGTTAAAATTTTATCTTTATTTATGAATGTGAAAAAACAATATAGTTTTTTAATAGTTTGTAAATAAATAAAAAAAAAAAAATGATCCATCATATTATTTCGAAAATAAGTCCTATAGAATGTTATAATATTTTTAACAATAATGATCATATTATTTTTTTTCTATATTATTTTTTATTTATTTATTTATTTATTTATTTATTTATTTATTTATTTATTTTATTATTATTATTAATATAATTTCATTTACTCTTTCATTTCATTTTTTTCATGAGATATCCATGTGTCTTCAATCCCTCAAAAGCTAAAAAGGTAATTATTTACAAGAAGAATGATTTTGGATTTATTTCAGAAATCAAAAACTTAACATTTCAATATCCTAAGTATCAATTGGGGTTCTTTTGGATTTCTCGAATTAGGTGTAGCATTAAATTTGACATTAGTATTTCCATTAAAAGAAAAATAGTCTCAGAAGATTGCCCTAAGTGTTGCCCATGCTGTGGTGTTAGTGTACCTAGCTTTGCTCACTGGATCTTTGCCTGTAAAGAATTGGAAAATTACAGAAATAAATCTTCTAACCTTTTCTCTGGATGACTTCTTTTGAAGTTTTGGCACTAATTAATTTGAACAAACAATCCTTGGATGTTTTTCTTTTATTTAAGGAAAAGGATTATGACTTAATAACTATTTAATATTTTTATATTGAAGTCCTCTTCTTGGAAGGGGTCGTTTTAATTTATATGAAAAAATTAAACTCCCAATAATGGGGAACAAAGACAATTAGTGACAATATTTTTAAACAAAGTTCAACTTCGTCGATTGTTCCGTATTTTGTGGAGATTGCGGAGTTTCTAAAACGTAATACCATTAATTTGTCGATCTTTTAGATGATGATGAAATGTATTCCGTTGAATCTACCGTTGCTAAGAACTATGACGTCGAAATGATAAGGCATAGATTTTCACCTCCGGTAAAGAACTGATACAGATTCGGTTGATAACACTAATACAGAAATTATTAATCGCAATAATGGACGTGGTGTGATCATCGATGAATGGGAAAAGTTAGAAGCTATTGCTTCTAACACACTTTATAATTATATAATACTTAATTTCATGTATTTTTATTTTTTTATTTTAATTTACAATAATATTAAAATTACATGATTTAAATAAAGTTTTCTCCTAAGTCTAAAAAAAAAAAAAAAACAAGATATCCATGAGCATACATAAACTTAACCCAGAGTCGTCGGCATCATACTGATAAGGCATAATGATAATACAGGATCATCATTATTTCTACGAAGGTTGAATCTCGCTTTTAGTAGCTCAATAAAATGATGAATACGGGGAGAGCTTATTGGACACCACACTATTTATTTTTAAAAGATGTTACTTCCTGGTTTTATTATTTTTTTTATTTGTTTATTTTGTTAGGAAGGGAAAATTCCGCATAGTACAACTACCGAAATACATAATATTTTCGAGCTTTTTTATTTTTTATTTTTTTAACTTTTATTTTTATTTTTATTTTCAAATGTACGCCTTACCTACATGTATTTTTTTATAATAAAATTAATAAATTTTTGGAAGTGTATTCTCTTCCCTGTCTAAAAAAAAAAAAAAAAATAAAATAAAATATGTAGTACCATGATCACCATTTAAATATAAAATAATTAAATAAGAAGTAACATCTATAAAGTAGATGATTGTGGCGTTCCACTAAACTCTCTCCTGAAAATACAGAAATATTATCATTAAGAGAAATACTTTCTATAGATTACTGCGAAAAGTAACTAGACTGTTAGTATTTGTGGCAATATGATTTATTATTATTGTCTTTGTTACTATTATCTTTATTATTATTTGTTATATTGGTTACCATTTTGGCTTTCCTCTTTTCTTAGAGTTAGAGCTTTTGTTATTATGGTTGTTGTGTTCATTTTTCTTGAGGAATTACTAGTTCTTCTTCCTCAACTGATAAAATCTAGATCCAATTGGATCATCTTTTTCAAATGGTTTTTGTTATCTTCCCAATTTTCTATGGTAAGATGTTGCATAAATAAAACTTTTGATGATTATTAATATATACATTAGGGTCACTATTCAAATTAATTTGAATGATATTTTTATAATCATCCGGTAGTACGTTATAGAGATATTTTAATTTTTCCTTATCAGTGATCTCCACATGTTGTTCTTCCATATCATCGAAAGTTTCTTTCATAAGTTCTAGCTTTTCGATGATTTGATTTCTATCTCTGGCTTTAATACTTCTTAACCTTTTAAGCCAGTATTCCATATCAGCATTTGAATTTCCATATTTTAATTTGAGTCTTTCCATTATACGGAAACCATTATTAAGTCTGCTGATTTCTCTTAAAACAGAATCATCGACATTCTTACTGATCATGAGAATCATGTCAGCATCGATCCTTTCTGCTTCCTCAACTAATCTGATATGATTAAGAGGATTACCAAAAAAGTTAGTTAGCTGAGTATTGATATCAACGTCATTGTTTCGATTAACCTCAGCATTATTGTTTCGAATAGGTGCGGCAGGAGCTTGCGGCAACATTTTGGCAATTAATTTAGTAATTACCTTGTTGATAACATCGTTGACGTTGGGGTTGTACTTAAAACTTAATCATTAAGTTTTCCAACGACGTCGACTTCCATGAATTCCTTAATACCTTGACGTTTAGCGGCATTTTCAATAAGGAATTTCCACTCATTAAAGTTGGATTTTCCATGGAGGCGTTGGTCACCTTAGCTAAGTTAAAGTCTTGCTATGATTTCGAAGCGGTGAAGCGTATTAATTAAGTACTTTTAATAATAAATGATATGAGTCAACTGAGACTCTTAATCTGTTAGCTTTATTAAATTTAGATCTATAATAATATTCCTTATGGAATCATGGTATACAAGGGAAATAAGTGTATGATCTATCTTTCAGCTTAAATAAGTAATAAAGTCCACATGTTACTGCATGCGTTTCCATAACATAGAATAAATTAAAAATTAATTAAATAAATATTAAAAGATAATTAACATAGATTTATACAAGACGAAGATCAAATACATTTAAGTAATATAATCAAAATAATATATAATAATAATAATAATAATAATAATAATAACTAATAATAATAATAATAATAATAATAATAATAATAATAATAATAATAATAATAATAATAATAATAATAATAATAATACTAATAATAATAATAATAATAATAATAAAATAAAATAATAATAATAATAATAATAATAATAATAATAATAACAGCAATAATAACAACAATAATAACAATAATAATAAAAAAAAAAAAAAAAAAAAAAACGCAAAGTTAAGAATATCACTCCAATATTTTATCATACAATTTATATTATTTTTTTTATTATAAAATGAATTCATTATTCCATAGTGGAAGATGCAAATTTAGTTACTTATTAACTTAAATAAATATATCAAAAAACTATTATTTATAACTGAAATATATTTTTTATTTTTTTATTTTTATTTTTATTTAATTATTTGTTTGTTTTTCCTTTGTAAATTTTATTTATATATTTACAATAAATTTATTATACATTTGCTATAACAATTATTATTATTATTATTATTATTATTATTATTATTATTTAGGGATTTTTACATATCATACGAAGAACCAAACTTTAAAGTTAAAACCTTGGTGTCAGTCTTAATATGTTTTTCCAAATTCTTCTGGAGTACCAGTCAAAGCTGGGAAGGTACCCTAAACATAGTTTAAAATATAAAATTAAAAAAATTAATAATTTTTTATAAAAATTCAAATATAATAAAAAATTAAATAAAAATCATTTAAAATACTCACAAAGTGCATTGGAATAGCAGTTTTAACACTAGTAAGAACTAAAATATAAAATTAAAATTAAATGATTAATAGTTAATAATATATCATGTAAATATATATGTAATAATAATGATATATGAATAATACTTAATAGTAAAATTTAATATAATATTTATATTTTTTTTTTCCTTTTTTTCTCTTCTTATTTTTTTTTTAATTACTTTATTGATACTATATGCAGCTTGGACTGGACCCATAGTATAGAAATCACCGATACATAAGAAAGCAATTTTTGGTTGGTAAATATCATTAATAATAGCCATATCACTGAAGACATCTATAAAGTTTTATTTTATTATTAATAATTATTGATATTAGTAGTTATTATAATAATAATAAGAATAAGAATAAGATGAAATGATTTTAAAAAATTACCAGTATCACCAGAAAAGTAGAATGAGATATCGTTACCCTTAACAACGAAACCAGCTGGTGTACCACCTGGTAAGATACCATCTTCAGTATCAATATCTGATGAATGAAGAGCATCAACCTTTTCAAAACAAAAATTAATATAAATTTTAAATTTTAATAATAACATTTTATTAAAATTATATATATATATATAATTTTTCTAATATTAAAATACTTTATATATATATTATTTTATTTTTTTTCTAACATACCATGGTAACATTAAAGCCTCCACCAATACTAATTGTACCACCCTTATTAAAACCAACAACATTGTTACTGTTTGCCTTCTTACTGAGATATGTAGCAATTTCAACATTGGTGTAAACTTTACAGTTTGGATTTGCCTTTAAAATTTCAACAGTTGAACCAATATGATCAGAGTGTCCATGACTTTATAATAAATTAATTTATAAAAAGGAGAAAAAAATATAATTAAATTGTTTTATTTATATACAATAATGTATACAATAATAGTTTAAAATAAATTTTAATATATTTATTTCAAAAAAAAAACAAAAAAATAAAAATAAAAATGAAAAAAAAAAAAAAAACTAAATAAATAAATAAATAAATAAATATTTTAATTTCATTTAAATTCTTACGTAATTAAAATGGCATCAATACCAGTTGGAATACCTTTAATTGGACAATTTGGATTGGCAAGGAATCTTTTTGAATAAAATAATATAAATATACATATAATAAAAATTGAAATTAATAATAGTTAGATTAAAAATATACAATTGTTTATATATATATATTTATATATATTTTTTTTTATAACATAAACATTTTAAAAATTTAACAATAATATAATTATTAAATATCCTTTTATTATAATTATTACTAGTTATATGATATTATTTTAATTACTTTATTTTTTTATCTTTTTTTTTTTTAATAAAATAATTTTTAATAAATACGTTATATTTATTATATAAGCAATTTTCAAAAAAAGTAATTTTTATTTTTTAATAATAAAAAAATGCGGGGTCGATAGAAAAAAAAATATACTTTATAAATATTATTATATAACAAAAATGTTATAATATAAAGTAAATAAGTAAAAAGATAATTACGGATCAATTAAGAAAGTGAATCCATTATGCTTGAACATAAAAGCAGCATGACCTAACCAAGTTACATTAACCATTTTGTTTATTTTTCAATTTAAGATAATTTTTTCTTGAAAAAAGTTTTAATTTTTTTAAAAATAATAGAAAAACATAAATTAGAAATATATTTTTATATAAAAAATAAAAAATGAATAATATATTAATTAAAATTTTTTTTTTAATTTTTAACCAATTAAATTAAAAATAAAATACTGTAGAAAAAAATCAAATAAATTAAAAATGGATGATTAACATTTAATATTACTTTTTATTATTATTATTATTATTATTATTATTATTATTATTATTATTATTATTATTATTATTATTATTATTATTATTATTATTATTAACATATAAATAAATAAATAAATAAAATAAATAAATTTAAATAAATATTTATTAATTAAATATTTAAAATATAACACTAGTTATATACAAAACATAAAAATATAAATATATTCATAAGTTTATGTAAATGTTACATATTTATATAATTATAAATTTATACACGTGTATATAAGAATAATGTGATATTCTTTATGTTGTAGCTGGTTTAATAAGTGTATTTGAGTTATTAATAATTTTTATTAATATTTATTTTATAATTACAATATTATTTCTACTAAAGAAAAACAAAAACAAGAATAAGAGTTAATATTAATTATACTGTAAAGTATTAATAATATATAATTATTATAAATAAATATATATATATAAATATAATATATATATATAAATAAATAATATTTTAATATGAATAATATATAATAATATAAACTATTATATTAATTATATATACTTTAATAATTACAAACTTTAATAATTTAAAATAAGAAGTATAATTTAATATTTAAGAAATATATATAAGGAATATAAATAATATATACAAAATATAAATAATATAAAATATAAATAATAATATAAATTATATAATAATATAAATTATTATAAATAATAAGATATAAATTTAATATCTGAATATACAAATATTCAAATATACAAATATGTTGCTACACATATTTGTTTTATATCAGAAACTTCCTACTAGAATTGAACTTAATTTCGCAAGAAATTAGTGAAATTAAATTTATAATAATTTAGATTAAAAATTTTTATATTAATTTATATTAAATTTAATAATAAAAAAAATGAAATTTTTGAAAATTTTTATAATAAAATTTTAATAATAAAAAAATTTTTTTTTTTTTATATAAAGAAATTAAAGATTTTTGAAATTTCAATTTGAAATTTCATTCATTAAAAGGTAATATATTTTTAATATGGACGTTTCTTTCCAATTTTGTACCGTCCATGGCATCCTGTAATTGAACTGTATTCCAAGATATGTCCTTAATTATATATGGACCAAGGAAATACGGTTCAAGTTTAGTTCGTTGGTGATTTCTTATTTTTACTAAATCACCAATTTTAAAATTTTTCTTATTTTCCATACTTTGTTGAGCTTGTCTTCGAGTTTTCAATAATGGATTGTTCCAAGCATTTTTTTTGCTGCTTTTTCAACCATTTAGCATGCTCAACGAACCTTTCCATTAATATTTCGTCTATAGTTCTACTATTATCTTCCAAAATTGAATTTCTTAAATTTATATAGTAGTAATTCCTTACGTCCATATAAAAGTTTCAAAACTTGAATAACCCGTTACAGAAGATTTATTGGTTCTTAAAGCCCATAAAGCCAGCGGTAGCAAAATATCCCAATGTTTGTTATCATTCGAGAAATTTCTTAATTGCTTTCCTATTTCTCTATTTCTGTTTTCCACTAATCCATTTGATTCTGGATGATATATACTAACAAAATGAACGTACACATCATATAGATCTAAAAATATTTTAGTGTAATCAGCAGTAAACTGTACACCATTATCTGTAATAATTAGTTCTGGTATACCATGTCTACTAAAAACTTCTACTAAGAAATTTGTTACGTCCTGTGAAGTAGTAGTACGAAGTGGTTTAGCTTCTATCCACTTTGTAAAATAATCTACGCAAACAATAATATATTTATTACCTTGTTGTGTTTCTTTTAGAGGTCCAATAATATCTAAACCAACTCTAAAAAAAGGAGCTTCTACAGGAGTTCCATATTTTTCTGTTGGTTTCGGCAATGGCTCAGAACGATTTAGTTGGCATATTTTGCATAGCGAAATATATTTTTTTTACATCTATTATTAAATTTTTCCAGTAATACTTTTCTTTTATTCTTTCATAAGTTTTCTGAATACCTTCATGACCCACTCTATGTTCTTTAGTAATAATTTTAATTTTTTCATAGGGATCATCAATAATTTTTCTTAATTTATTATCATCTCTAAAATATAATTTATTATCAATTTTAACTATTTTTTCGGTTAAAAATTTATACATAAATTCAGAAATGAATTTTTCGTTCTCCTCCTGGGTGAGAATGGAGCCGTCAAAAGGTGAATTATTAACAATGGAGGAATCAATGGAACTATTAGAATTGTTAACAGAAGTGAACAGAATATCGCTATTAAGAAGAGAATTAGAACTAATACAAACATTAGTAACAGAGAAGTCTTTACTAACAACTCTAGACAATGCATCAGCAATCAAATTAGCTTTACCAGGGTGATAAACAATATCAACTTGGAGTTTACTAAATTTATCACACCAACGTTGATGTTTAAGAGTATTCGGCTCACAACTTTTAATAATAGAAACTAAAGGTTTGTGATCAGTATATAGAATAGTTTTGAATGGATTACCTAAAATATAATGTTCGAATTGGACTAAGCAATAATAATCAGCGGTGCCTTCAAGTTCAGTTGTAGTATAATTTTTCTCAGATTTTTTTAAACTTCTACTAACAAAATAAATTGGGTGTTCAATATTATCATCATAAAGTTGTAAAAGAACACCACCAATACCATATCCACAAGCATCGGAACGAATAATAAAGGGAATATCAAATTTAGGGTAACAGAGGATAGGGGCACTGATTAAACAATTCTTTAATAATTGAAAGCTATTGTTTTGAGAATCAGTCCAAACAAATGGAGTATTCTTCCTTACAAAGAACAAAGAGGTGCAGATTTAGCAGAGTAATTGTCAATGAAATTTCTATAATAACCAGTCATGCCTAGAAAAGAACGAAGTTCGGATACATTAGTAGGAGGTGCCATATTCATAATGGAAAGAGTTTTCTTATCTAGAGGAAGTAAACCATCAGTAGTAACTTTTATGACCTAAAGCTTCAATTTCCGTTTGACAGAAATGGCATTTTTCTATGTTTAATTTTAAATTATATTTTCTTAAAATATTAAAAACTTTGGAAAGATGAATTAGATGATTTTCAAAACTATCGGAATAAATAATAATATCATCTAAATATATTTGAACGCAATCATTAATTAAATCAAAGAAGATTCTATTCATTTCACGCTGGAAGGTAGCAGGCGCGTTAGTTAAACCAAAGGGCGTAACTTTAAAATAGTAATTACCAAATTTCGTTGTAAAAGAAGTCTTTTCCTTATCTTCAGCCCACATAGGAATTTGATGGTAACCACTAAATAAATCAATAGAAGAAAATATTTTTGCATCTTTCAAAGCATCAAAGATTTCACGAATTTTTGGGAGTGCATAGGCATCTTTAATAGTAATATCATTCAACTTCCTAAAATCAACACAAAGACGCCATTTACCATTTTTCTTTAAAACTAAAACAATAGGAGAAGCCCATGGAGAATGAGAAGGTTCAATTAACTTTTTCTCCAATAATTTACGAAGTTCTTCCTTTAAAGCATTAGATTGAACCTGAGAAATTTTATACGCCTTTTGTTTAATTGGCATAGAGTTTTCTTGTAAAATAATATGATGAGGAAATAATTTAGAAGGTTCCAAATCATCAGAAGAAATGGCAATAATATCATCAAATTTTTTTAATAATCTACAAAATTTTTTATAATTTTTTTTATTTTTAAATTTTAATTGATTAATAATAGAATTAATTACATCGTCTTTTCTTTAGCACTAATATTTTTCTTTAGCACTAATATTAGAATTAGATTCATTAGCATCAACAAATAAAGTAGCCTCAACAATATCAATTTTTGGTTCAGGAGAAACACATAATAAAGACTGAGAACGGAAGGTATTTATATCTTCTATATTACTAATAGGTACTAATTTATTGTCCATATTCATATATGCAAGAACTTTATGAATTGTGTCAATAAGAATCCTGTTATCAGATTGTGTTTTAAGAGAAATAATCGCATCATAAAAAGGATCGTCTTTATCGGAAATTTTAAAATCAGTAATAAATTCAACAGAACCAAGTTTAACAGCTAAGCAAACAATATCATAAACACGACTTATATCATCAACCATCGCTTGTCTAATTGTACTTTTATCATGGCCAATAATTTGATAATTTTTAACAAATTTATTTAAAAATTTACGTGATATTAAATTTGCATTACTACACGCGTCTATAAAAATTGAAGCAGGATAGCCATTAATATATCCACGTACAACTGCAACATCATGTTCGTGTACAATATTATTATTATTATTTAAATTATTAATGGAAGTTTTGTCATAATTATTCGTTATATTGCGTAACTTCTTATTAGCGTTTGTTAATATATTATTATATTTTTCATCTCTTTCTCTTTTTGCAGCAGCTATAATTTCTTCCAAATTGTTATGATTGTCGTAAGAAGATACTACAACATTGTCGCCATTATAATCATTAATTTATCATTTTCAAAATAGAATTGTTCATTATTATTTATATTATCATAATCATTATTATAATCATTGTAACAAATCTTAATGTTACTTAAGATTGTTATAAGGTTTTTTACACAAAAGGTTCTCGACACTAAAGTAATTCAAAATATGTTTTATTAAAATAAGTTTTTTATTAGTAAAAATTCAAATTATTATATTATTAATTAATCATTGTAATATTTTAAATTACTTTAAAATTAATTAATAAAAGCACAAGTAAAAATATTTTATTATGAAATTTTACACCTATTTATAGTTTTTCAGGAAAATTAATTATATTGAGTTATCAGTTGTTATCAGTAATTATTAGAAATAAAAGAAAATTAAAGAAAATTAAAGAAAATTAAAGAAATTAAAGAAATTAAAGAAATTAAAGAAAATTAAAGAAAATTAAAGAAAACAAGTTTTCTTTCTAGAAAATGAATCTTAGATAAAAATGATAAAAAAAATATTAATAAAATAGATTTTTTCTAGTTTTATCGGTTCAATTGTTTAACCGATAAACACTAGTAATTTCTTTAATATTCTAGTTATAATAAATAAAAAGTTATTAAAATTTGGAAAGAGTGGGTGTCGAACCCTAAGGGTTCAGCCCGATGGTTATGGTAACTACCATTGAACCATAGTTACTAATTTACTAGTTATGAGTTTCGTTACATGGTCCTCCTCTAGGATTCGGATACCAGACGAATCTCAAAACTAGGCTAAACTATACTAAGAAAATTTTATTTAATTATTTTAAAATATAAATTATTTTAATAGTTATTTGGTGTAAAATTTCAATACATGATAAACATAAAAATACATTATTAATAATAAGGTTACATGAATTTAAATAATATTTATATTAATAAGTAAAAATAATAAAGATTATTGATATTGATATTAATAGAAATAAATTTGATATTAATAAATATAAATTTTTGTATAATTAATATTATAGATTCATTTTCTAAATATAAGTTTATTTGTTTGATTTATTAAATTTTTTGAGTATTTCTGGACAGTTGAGGTTTTCTTCCGGTTCCCAAGATGCTTCAGATAAAGGATATCCTTTCCACTTAATAAGATATTGAATCTTTCCATAATGTTTTCTTTTATCAAGTATTTCTTCTACTTCATATTCTTCTTCATCATTAACTATAATTGGAGGTGGAGGTTCCTTTTTTCTTTTAAAATTGTCTTTGTAGTATGGCCCAAGTTCTGTACATGGATAATTGGGTGTATTCTTATATTTTTTGGAAAATCAATTTTGTATGTTACTGGAGAGACTTTTTCAATTATTTTATAAGGTCCTAGCTTTCTTGGTTTTTAATTTTTTATTTTTATTTCTTAATATGAGTGAACTGTTTATCCAAACTTTATCGTTTACTTTGAATTCAGGTGCTTTAATTCTGTGTTGGTTGGCGAATTTTTCTTGTTTATTTCTTGCTTTGTTTTTAAATTTTCTTTTAATTGTTTGAAAGTTTCGCTAAGTTCTGTTGTATAATTCTTCAGCACGCGGAACATCAATAGAACTTGGCACAGCTGGTGAGAAGCGAGGGTTGTAACCATAATTTGAGTAGAAAGGTGATTTATTTAATGATTTTTGAATAGAATTGTTGTAGCAGAATTCAGCAAGGAATAGATAATTATGCCAATTTGGACCTTTAAAATTAGAGTAACATCTGAGAAATTGTTCTACAACGGAGTTCACCCTCTCCGTTAAACCGTTAGTTTGATGGTGAAAGGGAGAAGAAAGTTTCATTGAGATATTGAGAGTTTTGCAAATAGAAGTCCAGAATTTAGAAGTGAATTGAGTACCTCTATCGGAAAGAATTTCATTTGGTAATCCATGAAGTCTGAAAATATGAGTCATGAATGCCTTAGCAGTATCTTCAGAGAAGGAACGTTAGGAAATGGGATGAAGTGACCCATTTTTGTGAATCTATCGAGAACAACAAAAATACAAGTATATCCATTAGATGAAGGGAGATCAGTGATGAAATCCATGGAAAGCGAAGTCCAAGGTCGGTCAGGAATTTTCTAGTGGGTTCAGAAATCCATAAGGTTTGTGTCTAGAATCCTTTGAACGACAACAGATTTCACAAGATTTAATATAGTCTTTAATATCTTTTTGCATAGATGACCACCAAAAGTCACGATTGATTAAGGAGAAAGTTTTCTTGAAACCAAAATGACCAGCAGATGGGAGTCAATGACAGATATTTAATACGGAAGAACGACAGTTAAGGGGAACATAAATTTTTCCATCAACGAGTAAGAAGTTGTTGCTTAAAGAAAATTTAATAGATTCTGGGAAGTCTTCTTTAGAGTTGAGTTTTTTGCAGATTTCATTATAATATTTATCTTTCTTGTATTCATGGAGTATTTGATCATTTTAAAGAGGCAATGGAAGTGGTAGCGCAAAAATTTTCAGGTTTTAAGACGTTGAAAGGAATGTCAGAGGACAGTTCTTCTTCATTTGATGCATAATCAGGTCTTCGAGAAAGTGCATCAGGTTTACCATTAGCAGATCCTGCACGATAAGTGATTTTGAAGTTAAATTCTGATAAAAAAGAGCCCAACGAACAAGTCTTTGTGACATTTTCTCGGGTTTCTTTTGGTATAAAAGGTTACGATGGTCAGAGAAAATAGTGAATGGGATTGAAGTTCCCTTTTAAGAGATGTCTCCATTGTTCTAAAGCTTCAACGATTGCTAAAAGTTCTTTATCATAAATTGGGTAGTTTTTCTCAGCAGCAGTAAGAGATCTTGAGAAGAATGCAATAGGATGAATTTTATTGTCCTTTTGAGAAGCTTGGGAAAGTATAGCGCCAATAGCAAAATTACTACTATCTGTTTCGACAAGAAAGGGTAAATCACGGTTTGGGTATTCGAGTACAGAATCAGAAGAAAATTTGGATTTTAAATCGTCAAATGCTTTTTGAGTTTCAGATGTCCAAACGAATTTCTCATTTTTCTTCAAAAGTGAATGAAGTGGATGTGTTAAAGCCGCAAATCCTGGAATAAAACGTCTGTAATAGTTGGCAAGTCCTAAGAAGGATTGGAGTTGTTTTTATATCAGTGGGAACAGGCCATTCAAGAATAGAGGAAACTTTTTTAGGGTCCATAAGGATACCATCAGAGGAAATTCTATGTCCAAGGAAATCCAAATAGGGAATGCAAAATTCACATTTCTCGAGTTTAGCGTACAAACCGGTTTTTCTGAGTTTTGAAAGAACTTTAATAAGATGTTCATAGTGTGTTTCTAAGTCAGGAGAGAATATTATAATATCATCAATGTAACAAAAGACAAATTTTCCGAGAAAGTCTTCGAGAACGTCATTGATAAAGTGTTGGAATACGGCTTTGAGAAATTAATTATTATAATCATTATTATCATAATGGTTAAAATTATCATTATCATATCTTCAGTATAATTATTATCAAAATATTATTGTAGTTATTATTATAATGGTTATTACTATAATCATTATTGAGACAAACAGTAGCAATATTGTTTTCACCATAATCATTATAGTTGGCATTTTGATTATTGGAAGTTAGCCTTCTTCCGTAATCTAGTTTTTTGTATTTTGATTATTGTTTTGTTGGTATCTAAGTTGTGGGCAATACCTAATAATATGGCCAGGCTCATGGCACCAATAACATACTTTTTATATGTAGGTTCTCTAAACATAGTAATATCATCAACACTATTTAAACCATTATATTGTTAGGAGTATTATTAATATTTCTTGGAACCTTTGTATTATTCATCCTGTTTAATGTATTATTATTAATATTATTATAGTTGTTATAATTATTGTTAAAATTATTACTCCTCTGTAATTCATTATTTAAATTCCTATTTTTATTTTGTAAATTGGTATTTAAGAATGAGTTATAATTATTATTTAATTGATTAAAGTTTTGGTTGGATCTATATCTATTAATAAAAGGATAATTATTTTGAATATTATTATTGTTAAATTTTCTACCCTTTTGTACTGAGCGACTTCCAAGTTTTATTCTTTCTACTTTTTCCGCAATTTTACAAGCAGCTTCAATAGTCTTGGCTTCTTCATAGGCTACCTTTTCATAAATATCAGTTCGACTACGTATAGAATTCTCATAATCGTAGACTGATAATTTTGCTTTATTATCTGTAGAGAGCTGGCAGTAGTAATCTAAGTACCTATCGTTGAATTCCCTGACACTTTCATTTGGCATAATTAGTAAAGTTTTAATTCCCTAAATCTTTCATCTTCATTTAGATGATACCTTTCCAGGAGAATATCTCTACACTTTTCTAAATTTAAAATTCTGTTTGCTTCTACGAATTTGTCGCTCACAATTTGGGTGGCTTCTTCTACAGTTCCTGCCAAAATGAACTGAAATTTTTCTTCGTCATCAGTAACCTTTTCCATCTTTAACCAATTTTTCATAAGAATGTACCAAGCTTTTACATTCTTATTATTTTCACCTATAATTGGTAGTGGAATTTTTCTTCCTTCACGGTTGGAGCTCATCTTCATATATATTAAATGAATGTATTGTTGTATGTGTATATGTATTATTATTATTTTTTTTTTTTTTTTATATTATTATTATTATTATTATTATTATTATTATTATTATTATTATTATTATTATTATTATTATTATTATTATTATATTATTATTATTATTATTATTATTATTATTATTCAATTTTAAAGTTAATGATTAACAACTATCTACTAAGATATACTAAGATAAATTATTTCCTAACCCTAAAATTATATTATTATTGTAAAGATGTGATTATCCCAATCACATTTTAAATTAAAATTTTTTCTTGTGTAATTCAAAAATGTAAATTATTCTTTGATTTATAAAATAATAAACAAAGTAAATAAATCATATGAACTAAATTTTTGAATTATATTCTTTAAGCCACAAGATAAATTTTTAATGTAATAATTTTTATAAAATTTAATTCTGAGAAAATTATTGTTGTAAAATAATTTAAATGAATTAATTAAAGTTTAAAACAAAAATAAATTAATAATTTATTTTGTGAAAATTAAGTTTCAAAATTTAATCATGACTCCTTTAACATTGTTTTTAAATCGAAAATAAATAAAGACTTTACTTATAATATTAAAATAATAAATAGATAATAAATGTACTTAATTTTAATTATTTAGTATTTAGTTTAATTAATAATTATATTTTTCTAAATTTAGCTATAGTTTATAAATTTATTATTTAATAAAATTCATTAGGATAATTTTATATTAAAATATATGTAATTTAAATAAAATAATATATTATCAATGTATTTAGGAAAAGTATAAATAGAAGATACTTTTCACATTTTTTCTCGATGTAATTGTTATTTTAAACAAATAACTATTAAATATTAATAAAATATATTCTAATATAAATTTTTTAATAAAATAAATTTATTGCATTTTGTTATTGTAATCTATTTTAGTGTTTTCTTTTACAATAACAATTACCTTTTATTTTACAAAATACGTTGCAATAACAGAATCCGCAAGCTGAAGATTTTTTTTTTGGACTACCGCCGGTCAAGAGTTTTTATTCAGAGCTACCATTTTGGAATCAATAATTGGACTGTAATCGAGGACCACAATTCAGGGCTTAAATGAACATTGTATCTAGTAATACAGACTAAAATAAGTGGAAAAAAACTCCTTCTAATAACCAAAAAAAAAAAAAAAATAATTTTTCAAAATTAATAAGCCATTTATAAAAAATTAGTTTACTCGACCGTCACCATACATAATTGGATAGAGACCTGGTCGACTTTACTAATATAATTATAAAGTTATTAATTTTGAGAAAACAAAACAAAGCAAAAAATAAATAATTAAATAATTAATAATAAATTTTCTTAAATTGGAAGACTTAGAAAGACTCTTTGAAACATTATCCTTGGAAGAGATAATGGAGAATCACGAAGAAAACGATGCATTTGGGGTAATTAATAAGCCGCCATCATTTACTGGAAGAAAATGCGACCTTGAGGGATTTCTTACAAGGGCAGAACTAGCAATGGAATCCCGACCAAATCAATTTAATAACGATGCAGCAAGAGTAAGATTCCTAATGTCTTACATGCTTGGGAAACCTTTGGAATGGGTCTCTTGCTTGCGTAGAAATAATAGCCCATTACTTAACTCATACGATGACTTCGTGAAAGAGTTAAAATCAAACTTCGGTGATTATACCAGCGAATCCATTGTTGCCAATAGTAAGCTGTGTAGTATTTATCAGAAGAAGAATGGGCACGTATTTGAATATATTTCAGAGTTCCAAAGGATCGCTCAATACTCTGACTTTAATGAAAGTGCAAAAATACTATATGTTCATTAGAGGATTAAAACAACCTTTAAGAGAGAAACTTGCTTTAATCGATCCAATCCTAGATCTCTTGCAAGGTTAACTACTACAGTATTAAATATAGAAAGCTTAATTAGAAGAAACGAAAAGGTAGAATTTTTTAGTAATACTGCTGCGCATAACGATCCAATGGACATCGACCTTTACCGTATAAAAAGAAGGTCCCAACGAGAGAAAGTATACTTACCGTCCAATAAAGTATAAAGAAGAAAAGAGAGATTATTCAGAAGAAAGGAAGAAGGGCGTTTGTTTCCTATGTAAACAACCAGGACATCTTAAATTCAATTGTCCAAATAAGATAAAGCCAAAAACTTAAGGTTAATTATGAAGGAAAGGATACCGATGATAGTGTTATGGGTAACTTTTCAAATATGCGTAGAATAAGAAGACTTACTGGACAAGAAGAACTTTTAATGATGAGAGAAGTTACTTGTGAAGACAAAAATCACCAAAAACAAATATTTTAGATTTTTTTTATCAAGACCTAATGAGATTGAAGAAAGCAAGGTAAGGTTCTTATTGACTCTGGATCCGACTTAAATTTTATCCATCCGGAGGTCGTAAAGAAACTTGGTATTAAGACAGAAAGGATCAACAAGTCTTTTAGCGTCCTCAGGACTTGGATATGGAATCGCTAATGTCACTAAAGAAACTGAAAAATGTATTCTACGTTATAAGAACCACTTAGAAATTATTCAATTTTATGTTCTCCGAATCCCAGATGTAGATGTGATTCTAGGACTACCTTGGATTGATAAGCACAGTCCAAGTAATTACCATGATGCTAAGAAAATCTCTTTTAGTTCTGGTTTTTGTGCTCGCCATTGTAATAATGGAAAAAGAAGAAGAAGCAAAAGAAAAAGGACTACTAAGAGAAATAAGATGGCTATTCTTGAACAAGAACTTAAAGTAACTGATGAAGAAAAAAGGGAAGAACCATCCTGTTCAAGATCCACTTTAAAATATTATTCTGACTCCGAATCCGAACCCGAACCATATTTCAAAGGACGAGTTGTTCGAACTATAAATGATGAATCCGATAGCGACTATGATTTAGATGATAATTTTATGTACGATAGTATTAGTGAAAGTGAATTAGAAAAAAGTTTAGAATGTGAAAATGATAGTGATAGTATAGTTAAAAATGACTCATATAATAATATTAATTCATGTAATAATATTAATGTTTCATGTAAAAAATTTAAATCTTGTAACGAAAATGAAAATTTAAATAAAAATCAAAATTCGGTCACCGTACCAATCATCTATTTAGATTATAAAGAAGTGTTTAATGAAAAAAATTGTAGTGTGTTACCTCCACATAGAGTATATGATTGTGAGATAAATTTAAAAGATAATTCAATTTTATTTTATGGTCCTTTGTATCCTTTGACGGAATTAGAGCGTGAAGAATTAAAGAAACAATTAAAGGAATTATTAGATAAAGGATTCATTAGAAAATCCACTTCTCCTGCTGGTGCTCCAGTTCTATTTGTTAGAAAAAAAGATGGTACATTACGTTTAGTTATTGATTATAGAAAGTTAAATAAAATGACGATACGTAATTCATATCCTTTACCTTTAATTAGTGAATTACTAGATAGAGTTAAAGGTGCTAAAATATTTACGAAACTAGATTTAAAATCTGCATATAATCTAGTCCGTATTAAAGAAGGCGATGAATATAAAACTGCCTTTAGAACCAGATATGGGCATTTTGAATTCTTAGTTATGCCTTTCGGACTAAAGAATACACCTGCTACTTTTCAGCACTTTATCAATGATGTTCTCAGTGATTATTTAGATGATTTTGTCATTTCTTATATTGATGATATTCTTATCTTTTCCAATAATATCGAAGAGCATCACATACATGTTAAAAAGGTATTAAAAAGATTACTTGAAAATAATTTAGTTGTGAAATTGGAAAAATGTGAATTTGATAAATCGGAAACCACTTTCCTTGGCTATGTAATTTCGAAAGATGGATTAAAAATGGATAATGAAAAAGTTAAAGCAATTTTTGAAATGGCCTTCTCCAACAAACGTTAAGGAAGTCCAATCGTTCATCGGTCTTTGCAATTATTATCGTCTTTTCATAAAAGATTTTGCTAAAATCGCAAATCCTATTCACAAACTCACTAGAAAAAATGTTGAATTTGTTTGGGGTAAAGATCAACAAGACGCTTTCGATAAGTTAAAGCATTTATTTACTTCTGCTCCTATCTTAAGAAATCCTGACAGTGATAAACCTTTCATAGTTGAAACTGATGCTAGTAACTTTGCTGTTGGTGCTGTATTATCTCAAGAATTTGAAGGTAAATTACATCTCGTTGCATTTCTCTCGAAAAGTTTAACTAAATGTCAGAGGAATTACCAAATTTATGATAAAGAATTGTTAGCAATCAAATTAGCACTTGAGGAATGGCGACATTACTTAGAAGGTACTCGACATCAATTTATCGTTTATACTGATCATAAAAATCTTACTTTCCCTAGAAAACCAGAAATGCTCTCTCAACGACAAATTCGTTGGTACGAATTTTTATCTAGATTTGATTTTAAGCTTATTTATCGTGCTGGAAAGAAGTCTGGTAAACCTGATTTACTCTCAAGAAGAAGTGATCATTTATTCGCCAATTTACGAACTGTGTCAAAATGTTGTTTAACAATTAGTAAAAAATCTAGTGATTCTCTCATTAATTCTATATTGTCTTCATTAAATTCGGATGAATTATTTTGTAAAATTAAAACTTATTTAAGCAACAATTCCTCATCTTCGCCTCCTATAAATAATATAAATAAAGTAAAAAATGAT
Organism: Neocallimastix lanati (nom. inval.); assembly: GCA_016946835.1. Classification (NCBI taxonomy): domain Eukaryota; kingdom Fungi; phylum Neocallimastigomycota; class Neocallimastigomycetes; order Neocallimastigales; family Neocallimastigaceae; genus Neocallimastix; species Neocallimastix lanati (nom. inval.). Next base: position 1,683 of record JACVTC010000501.1, on the reverse strand, counting down.
GAGGAAGGATTTCTACTTTTTGATAATTTGATTTATGTTCCTGAATCATTAAGAACAAGGATTCTTGAACTCCATCATGATTCAGTTTCTGCTGGTCACTTTGGTATTAAAAAGACGTCCGAACTTATTTCCCGTAATTTTTGGTGGCCAAAATTATTCAATGATGTTTCTAGGTTTGTTAGGTCTTGTGAAATTTGTTGTAAAAACAAGGTCCCCCGTCATAAACCTTACGGTCTTCTTTCACCTCTTTCTACACCGAATAAACCGTGGTCTGAATTATCTATGGACTTTATTGTTGATCTGCCAAAGTCTAAAGATCTTACTTGTATTATGGTTGTTGTAGATCGTTTAACTAAAATGGCACATTTTATTCCCTTTCGCTGTCTTCCTACTGCTGCCGTTGCTGCTGATGCTTTTCTTTCTACTATTTTTCGTTTGCATGGCTTACCGGAATCTATTATTTCTGATAGAGGTTCTCAGTTTACTTCTGCGTTTTGGAACAGACTATGTAGCCTTTATGACATTGAACATTCTCTTTCTACTGCTAATCATCCTCAAACAGATGGTCAAACGGAGAGGGTGAACGCGATATTGGAACAATATCTCCGTTGCTTCATCAATGAAAGACAAAACAATTGGGCTGATCTTTTACCATTTGCTGAGTTCTCATATAATAACTCTATACAGCAATCAATTAATCAAACACCATTTTTTGCAAATTATGGATTTAATCCTAAAGCTCATCCAGAAATTCCATCTAATAAAAGACCTAGTAGGGCGGAAAAACGTGTAATTGAGATTAATGAAAATATAAAATTTTTAAAAGAGAATTTACATAGAGCAAAAGAAACTTATAAGAAATATGCTGATCAAAAAAGAATGGATCCTCCTAAATTCGAAGTTGGTGATAAAGTTTGGTTACTTAAAGGAATTAACGTAAAAAATAAGAAAAAGAAACTTTCTAATCAAATGGCTGGTCCCTTCAAAATTAGTAAGAAAATAAGTGATTTAGCTTACGAACTTAATCTTCCAAAGGGAATGCGTTGCCATCCAGTTTTTCATGTTTCATTACTCGAACCTTACTATGAAAACGAATTTAAAGATAGGAGAAATTGCAAAAGAAAAAATATACGTTACAACTGATGAAGAAAGAATTCCGGAAAGAATTAACGACATGAAGAGACGTATGGAAAAAAATTTTACCTTGTTTTCTTGGAAAGGTCGTGACATTGTCGAAAACACTGGATTGAAGAAAGTCAAATCCCTGATCCACAGTTAATTCAAGAATATCAAAAAAGATGCAGAAAAGGAAAACAACCAACTGATACTGAGGAATCCGTTGAACCGGAATATTATGTCAGGCATAAGTATCAACCTTTTACGATAGATATACATTCGAGAAAACTTTGATCTCGCAGGAGCTCGATTTAAGGAGGGAGATTGTAAAGATGTGATTATCCCAATCACATTTTAAATTAAAAATTTTTCTTGTGTAATTCAAAAATGTAAATTATTCTTGATTTATAAAAAATAAACAAAGTAAAATAATCATATGAACTAAAATTTTGAATTATATTCTTTAAGCCACAAGATAAATTTTAATGTAATAATTTTTTTATAAAATTTAATTCTGAGAAAAATTATTGTTGTAAAATAATTTAAATGAATTAATTAAAGTTTAAA